>PVJO010004449.1:0-109822 GCA_004026905.1 Hystrix cristata | reverse complement strand
CAAGGTTTCTGTTGAGTATTTACCAGTTGCCAGGTTGGAAATTTTACCTGGATATGAAATCCCATTACCTTTTACTTTTCCACTTTTTATCTTTGACTTTCTTTTTTTAGTATCCTCAGTTTTTTCCAAGTAACAGCTCTATATGGGTTTGATTTTTGGAATAAGGTATATATTCTTTTCATTTTAAAAGTAATATAATATAGTTCAGTATTAGAAATTATAGGCAACATAATAAACCATTGCTGTTAGAATGGGGCTCTGGAGTCAGATGCTCTGGATTGGAATTCCAGCTCTTAATCTTTTTAGGATTATGACTTTGAAGACTGATTAACATTTTAGTTTTGATGTGAATATTAATTGAGAAAAGAAGCATATACAACTCTTCCAATCAAACCTGCCACATAGCAATAACAACCACTACAATTCAATAGAAATAATAACCATGCAATCTTTTTTACTTGAGTAAAAAGCATGTATTATCTCTATCTCTTAGTGAATCTTTAAAAGTATATAACAATATTGTTAAATGTGAACATGAAATTGTACAGAACATTCCTAGAATATTTTCATTTTTCTTTCACTGAGACTCTACAAATTCAGCAAAAGTGACTATTTCCTCCTATGTATTTCAGTCTGCACTCCTGGAAACCAATATTAAACTTGTTTTTCTGTGAGTTTGCTACTTTGTTTGCCCCTCACAAATGCTAATTATACAATATTGTTCTTCTGATGACTGATTTCTTTCACTTATCGTAATGACCTCAAGGTTCATCTGTGCTGTATCGTAACAGGATTTGCTTCATTTTAAAGACCAACTAAGATTCCATGGCATGTGTGTGCTAATACCACATGTCCACTGTATACGTTCACCTATGACAGAAAATATAGGTT
This sequence comes from Hystrix cristata, assembly GCA_004026905.1. Taxonomy (NCBI): domain Eukaryota; kingdom Metazoa; phylum Chordata; class Mammalia; order Rodentia; family Hystricidae; genus Hystrix; species Hystrix cristata. The sequence goes on along the minus strand of PVJO010004449.1, from coordinate 108,931 downwards.
GCTTCCATGTTATGGCTATTGTGAATATTGCTGAAATGAATTTGGCAGTAAAAATAATTCTTCAAGATCCTGATATCAATCACTTAGATATACAATCAGAAGTGTGCTTGTTAAATCATATATGAATTTTAGTTTGAATTGTTTGAAGACCCTCCAGAATGTAACCCATAGATGCTGCAGTATTTTGCATTCCCACCAATAGTAGCAATGGTTCCAGTTTGCCCACCTTGTTATTTTCTGGTTTCTTTCTTTTCTTTTCTTTTCTTTTTTAGTACTACTATTTGATAATTGCCATATTAATATATGTGAAATGATCTCTCATTGTTATTATTTACATTTACTTGATAATTAGTGATAGTGATAATGTTTTCATATGCTGGCTGGTCATTTATATATCTTCTTATAGAAGTGTCTATTGAAGTATTTTGCCAGTTTTTAAATTTGTAAACCCTAGTAAGCTAGTACTACTATCAAAACCTACCAATATATTTTTATCGTTACCTAAATTAAATCTGAAATTCTAGCAAAGGATTGTAAGATTCACCAGTTCTTCTTACTTCTAAAGCCACTTTTCCTATAACTATCCAGTAATACCATGTTCGTGTCATATATATCCTTTGTATTTAACATCATTTGACTCTGATCCAAAATATTGTATTTTTTAAAATTATTTTCTTTTTATAGCCACAAAGGTTGTTTTGTCACTTTTTTGAGTATTTTTTGCTAAGAGAAGTCATGTTATAAACCAGTTAAAGAACTTTCTTGAAAAGAATGAAGATATCTAAATAGCATGAACACCAACACAGAAATATCTCTATGATGAATTGTTAAGACTATAAAAAATATCCAAGGATAAAATGATTGTATTGTACTTTGGCCTTACTTCTTTCATTTTTTACTTAAAAAAATATAGAGTAACAAATCCTATTAGCTTTTACAAACTACATGAAAATAACTGGAACAATTAAAAACACTATTATTTTGATTATTTTTCAGGGTAAGAGTAAGGATTAAATATAGTATAATATGAGAAAGATAATAGTATTTAGAACAAAATCCCTGAAGTAGCAATTCTCTAGATTATTTCCAATGCCTAAATTTTCTTCACAATATATATTACTATTTAATAGAAAATGAACAAACAATGAAATAATTGTTATGCTTCATTAGTATTTGGACTTCAGCAGGATATAATATTTGCCTATTTTATTATAGGCCATATCCTCATACCCCAAATAATACGCAGAAAAAAGAGTGAAATTAAAAAATAATTGATGAAGAAAAGAAGTTTATTATTGATATTTACTTCATTGAGTGGTCATGAATATTAAATGGGCTCACATCTACAAAATTGCCAGACATAAAGTAGATGTTAAATAAGTGTTAAAAGTTATTTTTACTGTCATGAAATTCGTATAAACACTTGGGCTGCCTTGAGATTGGAAGCATGGTCATATGTCCTAACAATGACAAGAAATAAAGGATGTAACAGCATATGGTCAATTTGCTTTAATTTATAGATATCGAATAGGACAGAAAATTTCAAATTAGGTCTCATCTTCCAGGTGTAACCCTTGGATATCCCTAATAAGTCACATTTCTTTAATCAGAAAGAGTTTTGTTCTGTACAACACGTCCTGGCCTACATCTCCTTAGAAAATAGTATTTCTATTCCTCAGAATATGTGGTCAGTATAAAAATTATCCTTTACCTAGATTTAGAATTAAGCCAGGACGTGATATGGAAAGTAGTTCCCAAAGCTGGACATGTCTGATTCCCCTATCTGTATACTGGCATATCATTTTTCCCTCAAGTGAAGGACTTTTCTTTCTGGCATTATAAATTCAGTCAAAGTTGTTCACAAAGAGTGAGGGCTATTATGTCAGTTCCGGTTTTAGCCCATAATAATTGGGCCACTGTCGAATTTGCTTTCTTGGAACCCTGCCGCCATGTAAAGAAACTCAGGCTAGTGTGCTAAATGATGAGAGACCATGTGAAAAGAAAAGTCACATGTCCAAGACAGACAGGATGCCCAGCTGGTCTTCAAAACCAGTGCCCTAGATAATCCACGTGCAAAGTTGCAGCTCTGACCAGTCTCACGTTTGAGTGAAGCCACATGAGTGATCTCAAACCATGTTGGTTAGTGAAACAGAGCTGCTCAGCTAAAACCAAACAGCATGCAGAATGGTGTGAACTAATAAACATCATTATTTTAGGTCACTCGGTATGATATGTTACGTAGCAGTAGATAACTGAAAATGTGGGGTGTTCACATTCGTGGAGCGTTCACATTTGTAGGGAGTAGCTAAGTCAGATCCAGCAAGATGGTAAAACTGAAGGTGAGTTTGAAGAATTTCACAAATAGACGCAGAAACTGCCTGTTTTGGTCATTACAACTCCCCCTCTTTGGGAGAATAATCTTGAGTGTGTATAAACTAAACAATATTCACCAAAATTCACTGTGACAGTTCAACTAATCAAATTCACAGTGTCATATGCTCTTTTTTTTATGAAAACACACTTTTTAAGTAGGTTTTATTTGACATCTGCATTATGAAAATTAAATGATAAAATCAGAATGACCTTTATTATTTTTCATGGAGCTACTTTCATCAGCTTATCTCAGTTTTTCAAAAGGCCACCACCAGTTGTACTGTGGGATCAGTTAATAATGTATTAATATTTGCTTTGTAGGCCAAGGAATTATCCACATATCAAAACATATAAACATTATGAAAATAGAGCTTACAACTCTTTGAATCAATTTGAATAGGAGGAACGGACTGATTTTATATAGGTTTATGGCTTCCGGGAACTACAGAAGATTAATAACACAAACATAAAGTGCTACCTTTCTCTGATGCACAAGCCACGTTGAGTAATGGGATAGAGGGTGCCATGATGGATTGAAGTTTAGGCTGTCTGGATTTGAGCGCAGCTTCTAACATTGATTGCAAGACTGTAAACGGACTCCTACACCTCTTTGAGGTTAAGTTCCTTATCTATAAATGGGAATAAAGCTCCTTTCCTCGCCTGACAATTGTATTGCTGTGAAAATCAATTGCAATACTCTCCAAAATGTTTGTGCACTAAATTCTTTATTTCAAAACTTTCTCGAATCTAATAAATATTTTTTTCTTCTTTTAAGTTATCTCAATCCCTTTTTAAAAACATATAAACATTGTGTGTGTGTGTACGTGTGTGTTATTTATTGAGCTGACAGGGTTGGATAGAATTTGGATTTACATATTACCACCAATTGCTAGCTACAATGTGTCATTCTTTGACTGAAAGTGGCAAGTGCCTTAACAGTGATACAGGTCAATTTTATGGGATGGTAAGATTTAGCTCTGGTAAAGCACCAGGCTGGATATTCTCCATTTCCCCTAACTACACACAATCCCTTCCATCCCCTTTATTCAAGGATCTTTTCGAAACAAGCTGACCTCTACAAAAGCTATGTTACGGCCCATCCTATGCCTTTTACCTCCATGTTGCATCCAGTAACGGAAACCATTGACAAGCAATGGTAGAGGAATGAGACACCAAGTTATCTTTACTGACAATATTTGAAGGCTTCTGAGTCTGAAATGGCTAACAGGTATCCTTGGTCCATGACTCTGGCTCTTGCTGGCCTACAGCAGCTTTCACCTTTATTCTTCAGTCTCCGGCCTCCTTAGGGACTTCGCACTGTGACAGTAATGTCTCACCATCATTTGTTTGTTCCTTCAAACATTTGAATTTCTTAAACTTTTGAAAATAGCTCCGTTATTTTTAGATAAACTCATTCGAGTGCTCCATCTGTTTTCTGCACAGGACTTTTAATGTTTCCGATCTTAGGCTAGTGCCTGTCACAAATTAAAATCTACACATTTTTAGCATATAATATTATGATGATAATGATGTGATTGATGACGCTTATGTACCTGCCCTTGTATTTCTTTTCTTTTTAATATTTAAGTTGTTCATTCTTGGGGGGGGGTGGTTAACTCAGATACCTGAAATAATTTTTAAAGCTTGATTCTTTAGTATGTGTGACTGCCATAAAAATATACTACTAAAGTAATTTGATCAAAATTCAAGTTCTTATTTCATCCATATCGACTGGCACGTAAGCATAGATGTGCTATGATCCAAACTGTCTATTCATACACGGTCCCCAGTGCATGGTTACTGAGGATTAGCTACCCGTATTGTCCTTTAGCACTGCAGTTGTATTAACATGTGCTACATTTCTTTGAATTTATTTTTGATTGGCTGAGATCACATCACTGTTTCATTAAAATAGCAATTGTCTTCACGAAGTGGCTCACATTCACAAGGTAGAAATAGAAAATTAGATAGCAGATATATAGAAGAGGATAGTATAAATATAACGATGCTTAACTGGATGGTCATTTAGCTAGATCTATGGCTAGATAGATTGATAAGCAATAAGCAGACAGCTGGGGAGGTAGATAACTTACAATAAGGTGATAGACACGCTCTGTGAATATCTTAAAGTATATTTCAATTCAAATTACTTTTCATCACAATACTATTAAAAAAAACAAACAAACAAACCTTCCATCCCTGTTAAAAAGTTTTCCAGACCACCATACTGCTGTTGCTGTGGGTTAGTCAGTCAGTTTTTCTCTTTAGAAGATACAATTTTTAGTATATTCACGCCTAGCTTCCAATATTCCCCCAAATACCCTTTAAACGTCATCCACAACAGTTTATTGTAATCCGTCTATATCTCACTTCTCTTGTTTTTGTTTGCATCTGAAATGGAGCAGACATCTTGTTTACCAGAGGCTGTAGGAAAGTGAATTCACTTATTGATTGACATTATCAAGCAGGCAGACAGACACCATAGCAGGTGAAATTGCTTTTTTGTGTGTGTTGTTGTCCGCCAAACTTTAAAGGGAGAAAGCAATGTGCTTTCACCAGGCAGGGTTACTATACAATCAGGTAATGGGTCTTAAAAATGCTGCAAACGTTAATGGTGTTAGATCAATAATATTACTACCACAGGTAAAATGCTATTACATGTATTATTAAGATATTGCTCAAAATGGAGTGACTCAGAGGACTTTTGAGAATGTATGAATAATTGCTGTATCATTAGTACAATAAAATGCTAATGGAGGTTTTGTCATACAACATGCCGCGCTTATTTTTTCTGCAGGATTTTAGAGTGATTTTGAATTAATGCCTGGTGCAGATCCCCAATTACTCCATCTCAGTCTCATCTTTCTGTAAATATGAGCCAATTTATAAAACAAAAGATGCTATTATTTCTCTACTCATACATTTTCCCTAAAATATCTCATAAAATGAAAGCCAAACACTAGCATAAGTACTCTTTATTATCCTTTACTTTTCTATTTCATATAGTGACTAAGTAACACTAGTATTGATATTTTCTTATGAGCAGGTTGCAATATCAAATGTTAGTTCCAGAGAGGACTGACTATTGCCACAAAACTGTATTCACTAAATAATTCCAAAGATAAGTGAATATGCTCTTTCAAGGAGGTTTGTAAAATATAAGCTACATTACTTCGATGTATTCAAGGAATACTCCCTAAGGACTATTCTCCAGTTAACTTAGTCCCTGTATTTTCCACTAAGAGAATGTGGATGTATTAACGATCAGTTATAGAGATTGTTAAAAAGCCAGAGAAATATCAGAGAAAAGATCATTGATTCAAATAGTGTAGTGTGTTTTCTTTCTCCACCTCTTTATCTACTTTCTCACCTTTTTTATTATTTTAAATAGTAACCATTGGATTTGTTCTTACTTTTGTCTGTTGGAGTCTGTACTGTGGAAGAAGTGGTGAAAGGAGAGAGGAAATGAAAGAAAACATGGAAGGGCAAAAGAAAGAAAAAACAAAAAAAAGGGAAAGAGAAAAAAGAAATGAAAAAGAAAAGAGAAAGAGAAAAGGAAAGAGAAAGAAAAGAGAAAGAAAAGGGAAAGAGAAAAAAGAAATGAAAAAGAAATGAAAAAAGAAAAACACTGTCAGATGTGCTATATAAATAAGAAGAAAAGTCACTTCCCCATGAATGTGGAAACACAGAACAGACGTGGACAAATAATCTTGTGGAGATTCAGGAAGTATCTTTTCACTCTAACTTATAGTCAGTGCTATCTTTAGAACAAGCAACTTGAGCACAGTATTCCTGGTATCAATTTTAGCTTGTGCAAAATACAGCTGTCTAATTGCTAACTGAGTGGGGAAAATATTTTTTTCCTCAAATTTCTGATGATCTCCATTGGTTTCTAATCCTGTCACATCTTTATTTAAAAAGTGCATCCCTTTTGTCTTTCCTAATAACTGGATGAATTTGTTAATTGGAATAAGTTCCTATTATTTCAGTATTCTAAATTTTGAAGCTTATAGAACAGAAGAATACTCTGCTGGCTGATAAAAATGGAAAATAAGTTTTCAAATTTTTAGAGGCCTCATTTTGGACAATACCAATATAAAAGTATGCCTATTATAACTAAAAATCAGATTAGAGCATGAAATGAGGGATCATTCTGTGGGAACAGCAGATCCAACCCTTAAACTGTGAGGCTGCTGCAGAAGTCAGCTCTAGAATTTATAAGTCGATCCATTTACACTCCAAACTTATGTAAATTAAATCTAAGCTAACTACAGATATATCCAACCCAAACACGTGGGAACACATAGTATCAATTGCAAACAGATGAACCAGATCATAATTAAAATTGTCAAATTTTTGGAGATGGTGAAAAAATCTTTGTAAAGCCAGAGAGGGAGAGACGGTAAGTGAGACTTCGCTAAGAGGAGGGCTAAGCTGCTGAAATGACAAGTGGTGCTAGGACATCTGATGTATTTATATGGTATCTGTTTCTGCTGGGCAGATCGTCCTTAGAAGCATTTAAAAATACACACAAGGGTCAAGCACTCTATTCACATGTCTGTTTGAATTTATATTTGTTTCCATATGTGTGTACATCATCTTATTCCGTATCAAAATCTTTCTGGAAATAGAAAAAGAGACAATCAAAATGAGAATAAAACTACAGAACTTAGTCATTACCAAAGGTGAGAGAAAAGGGATTCATATAGTAGAAGGAAAATGATTAAGAACAGTGCTTTAGATTTAGTAGACACTGCTTTGAAGCCATGTGCTGGCAAGGGCAAAAGGAAACATAATAGTAAACAAAGGTTTTGTCATAAAATAAAGGAAGTGGACATGGTCACTTGGGCAATGTTTACAATTTGAAGAGCATTAAAGCATAGTTTCAATGGTGAAAATTACTTAAACTATGTACTATGACCATTTTAAAATGTTTTTCTTGAATATTAGGAAGGGCTGAAGAAAGAAATAATAATGGTGTTGAGAGTCTAGGTACTATGTGATTCTCACACTGGGTCTATGGCATAAGTTTAGACTGATGTCTACTGTTTATGTTCAAAAGTAGCACTAACATCACCTTCCGTCTGAGCATAAACTGAGCCTAAACCTTACAGACACCAAAGCACAAGTCTTCACAATGCATTTCAGATGTTCAACTTAAAAATCATCTGTTTTTACTCATATTATGAAATATCTCTCAAAACACTGGGGATTAGTTAGCCAATCCAATGAGTAGTTTTACTCTATGGGTTAATTCAAAGACTAACAATTAACAAATTATCCATACTTGTTCCACAAATACAACATATTTTATGATATAAAATAATACGTACGTATATGTGTGTGATATAACTTTAATATATTTTATAAATTAATACACATAGCTTTCTTCAGGAAAACAGCTCAGAATACTTTCTGGAGAATGAATATTCCCTTTTCTCTATACTCCAAATGGGGCCATTTTGAAACCAATAATGCATTTAAGTGCTTGTAATTATTAAGAGTGTCCGGGGACAACTGCCACTTCACACAATTGTTCTCTTTATACTATTTCCTAAATGTTGCTAGTCTCATTACTTTAATTATTTTTTTAACCGATTCCTAAATTTTACTATTAAGTAATTTAATTAATGATTGCATTGTTAACTTCATAGTTGTTAAAGTATTTTTTAACCAATCTTTCGATTTTGATAAATGAACCCTGAATTTGAATTTATCGTTAATAATTATAAATTTTGTTCCCAGAATACAAGGATGACCTTCGGGGAATTTTCTGTTATTGCAAAGTAGATAACACTGAAAGAACTCTGAGCACTGATCAAGTGGAACAGTCCTCCAGTGATTAAAGTGTCAATGAAGGTAATTCTCAAGTCTCCCTCTGATGGGTACCAAAGAAAGCACAGATAATTACAGTCAAACAATGATGCTAAACATTAATTAGTTTCTCATTCCAACTAGGTTTATATTTGGGGGAAGAGGACAATCAGCCATTTTTTAAAACATAAATTTGATCCTGTCTATTCCTTGCTTAAACTCGAGTGAATTACCACTGTACCAAAGAGGAAGTTGAAATATTTTGTCACCTTTTAAGACTGTTTATCTAGCCTCCATCAAGCCAGCTACTCTGATACTCTTGGGTTTCAAGTTACAGATTCCTTTAGCCTCTTATTCATAACTTTATTTCTTCCTGCCACAGGGCATCTCTACTAATGTCACCTCTGCCTGGAAAGTCTTGTGTCCCTATTCTTCTTGAATCAGTTTAATTTGTCTTTTCATTGGAACCCATCACCGATCACTCAGGTAACATCGGAATTCCTCATTGTCGATCTCAGTGCACTATGCCTACCTCAGTTGTAGCAATTAGAATTTTCACATTGCACTTACATGTATGGTTATTTGATAAAAGTACTTCTCCCTTATTAGACTCTGAATTTAAAGTATAACAAAGACCAAATCTATTTGTACTCATCAATGTGTTTCAGCAATAAAATAGAATATGGTAAATTATAAATTTTCAAAATATTAGTGTAGGTAAATTAATAGAATAATAAATAAAATGATAGTAAGATTTTGGACATTCTGAATATAGGGTATTTAAAATACTAAAAAGAAAAAAAAACCACCAAAATATAGGATATAATGAATATATACTAGTCAAACTGAAGGTTTATATATGTTTGCTTTAGAAAGAGAATTATATTCAAGTTATGTCTCTTCAATTAAACAGGCCACACTTCTATGGTAAGCATGAGAATATTTGTGACAATTTTGAGAATCAAATGAGTTAATTTGTCATAGTGCTTCAACCAAATTTAGTTACTTAATGAAGTGCTGTGAACACCTAAGTTTATTGATTCGTTTACTCTACAAATATTTATGGGGTATATATTTAAAAATAACAACTCTTTGCTGTGTATTTTGAAGCCAAATGCTCCAGAATGAATATTTTTTCTTTTCACAAAATTTTCCTAACTGGTACTAATTGTAATAACAGCATAGGTATACAAAGACTTAATAAAATCTATAAAGAGTCATACCAAGATTACTGTGCAAACCAATACTACTTTAGATTCATATGCATGATAGAATATGCTTTTTTAAAATGTTAACACTAGTATTACGTTCTAACTTTTGGAATCCTGGGGCATCTGAACTGAACTGAAATGCAAAAACTCAAGTGTCCCAGTATAATTTCAGTATTTCATGCTAGAATTACTATTATTAGAAAGTTTAGTTAGAAAGAACATTGTTTTTCTTTCAATGTCTCTTAATCGAAGGAGTATACCTTGATTCAGTGACCACTCACTAAAGAGACTGGGAGATCTATGGGTAAAGGAAAACATTTCCAATATCTATTAAAAAGAATTTTAACCAAGACTTAAAGCATGAAAATAACAAACTACACATAGAATAACAAATGTTCAGTTTGGAATCTCAGGTGTTTGATGTGCCTATAAAATGCTCTGAAAAGTAGAAGAGCGTGTACTTCTATATAGTAAGAAGGTCACAGAATGACAATTTTTACAGAAATTGGAATAAAAAACCCTCCTAAAATTCATATGGAAACACAAAAGAATAGAAAAAAGAATTTCGAAAAAGAAACACAAACGTGATGCCCTTACATTTCCTGATTCCAAGGTGCATGAAATATTCACTTAATTCATATTGCAACAGGATGTCACTGGCAAAAACCCCAAACTTAGGCCAATAGAAAAGAATAAAGAGCCTAAATATAAGTCCCTGAATGTATGGCCAAGTGAACCTCGCCAGGGTGTTAAGAGGGGGCAATAGGGGAAGTATGGTTCCCCCAGAATCGATGCTTTGAAAACTGAATATTCACTTGCAAAACAATGACATTGGAACCTTATTTTTTAACATTTAGAAAATTGACTCAAAGTGAAATAAAGACCTGAAACTATAAAACCCCTATAAGATGGCATAGTGGAAAAGCTTCATGACACTTATTTCGGTAATGATTTTGTGAATAAGATATCAAAAGCAAAGGGAACAAAAGAACAGATAGCCAATGATACTACCTCAAACTAAGCCTTCTGCAAAGCAAATGGTGCAAACAACAGAAATTAAAAAATTAACTTACAGAATAAAGGAAAGTTTTCTGAAGACATAATTTGTTTGTTTATTGTTTGTTTGAGATGAGGTCTTACTTTGTATTTCAAGCTGGCCTTGAACTGGCAGCCATCATCCTGTGTCAGACCCCAGAAAACTGGGATTACAGGCATGAACCGTCATGCCCAGACCAGACCATATTTCTAATAATGGGTTAATAGCCAAAGTATTTAAGGAGCTCCTGTAATTTAATATCAATACCAAGACAACAACAAACAAGAACAAGAACAACAATAACAATAGAAAAAAAAAAAAACCCTAAAAAACAAGTAAAATAATTGAGCAAAGGACTTGAATAGAAATTTTTTCAAAGACATACACCTGGACAAAGGTATATAGAAATAAACTCAGTTTAAGTAATCACTGGTGAAGTGCAAATTATAGCCATAATAAGGTACCACCTCAGTTGATAAGATGCTATTACTAAAACTACAAAAGATAAAAATGTGGAAAACTTAGACAACTTGGGAATTTGCTGGTGGAATACAGAATTGTGTCAGTGCTATTTCAAACAATACGGTCCTTTCTCAAAAAATTAAAAATAAATTTATAATCCAGTAGTCTAATTTCTAGGTATTTAGAATTGCAATTTTATTGAGTCTACAGCAAAGATCTCAAAGATCCACCCGCATGTCTAATACTTATTGTGACATTATTTATCACAGCAATGGCATAGAAATGATCTAACTGCCCACCAACAGATCAAGAAGAAATTATGCTATGTACAGTGAAATAGTATTTCACTTTAAAAATAAGAATCTTGTTATATGTAAAAATGTGGATGAACTTGGAAGAGATTATTCTAAGTTACTTTATGCCAGTCACATAAGAATGATTCTACTTACGTGTGGTAAATAAAATAATTGAACTAGCAAGAACAAAAAGTAGAATGGTGTCAGGGACAAGGTGGATGGGAAAATAAGGAGTTTCTATGCAACAGATATAAAGTTTCAGGAATTTTCTGTACTAATCTGTGCCTCCTGGTTAACAACACTGTGTCCATGCACTTAAAATGTCAAGATGGTTGATCTCATGCTATATGTACTTCCCACAACTAAATGAACATATAAATAAGAAGTGGTAGATTTTATTTGGGTTTTGATGGATTTTAGTGTCGTTCCCACTATACTTCCAGAGCTTTATGGTTTCTGTGGCACCGCCGTAGCTCTCCTAAAGATTAAACTTAAGGCCCAGACAGGGCTCTTAACTCAATACTCTTCACCTATTCAGAGACCTTAATTTTCATATATTTTACATATTGGTTGGCATAATAATCCATATGAAGTTTAAATGTAGTGACCTTGTAATCATATCAGGAAGCTTCTATAAGAATGAATGGAATGCAGAAGTGTTAATGTAGTGAAACTATGAAGTATACTTTATAATGAGCCAATATTGATGGATAAAGCAATGCCTTCCCGAATGTCTATTAAAGGAAAAATACACAGTTTTCTGATGAAGAATTGAAGGTGACACCCTAAGGGCATAGACTGGATGGCAGAGAGTACTAGGGCTGTTCACGTCAAAGACTTTGGGGAATTACTTAGCAATCTCCCCACTGAGGTCTACTAGAATCCGTAATAGCTGTTACAAAGAATATAGGCTAAGATCGGATAGTCTTGCTACAGAGACATCAAGTGGACACTGATAGCAACACCCACTTCGGCTGAGTAATCTAAGAGTGCTCTCACTTTGACAAAAGGCCTGAGATAGTGTTTCATAACACAAGCTTTTGAACCACAGGTAAAGTGCTTGAATTTAAATTTTACAGTTTACAAATTGTATGAATCAAGTAATAGCCTCAATCTCTTTAGCTATAATGCATTGGTAACAATGAGTCCATTATAGGTCTATTGCTAAGAAAAGAGGTTTTAGTAATAATTTTATTATTAATATCATTAGCTACTTTATTGATGGGAGAAAATAACCCAGTTCGGGGATACCTAGTTCAATTTTTGGTACAAATTGATAAATTGGGAGCAATGTAGATAGTCAAAAGTTTAGAATTGTCCTTGCACGTTATTATTTATTTTTTGCACCCATTTTATCTATTTTTAAAGATTAAGCAAAATAATTCATAAGATGCCTAGGACAATATAAGACTTGACACTCATATTTATTCAAGGTTTGTCTTTGAGATAATGTTGGTAATGACACACTGTAAATATTTTAAATGGAAAAGAAAAAAAAACAAGTAGAAATGTCATTACATATTTAAATAATCACTCTTAAATGTTACAACCTTTCAGATTTTCTGGTTTTGATGTCTGAAAGCATACAAAGTAAGAAGCAAATTTTAAATCGATATAATAAAATATAGGCTATAAAGATAGCAACATATATTATTGCCTTAAATTATTTTTATGCTGTCACCAAGGTCATATGCTGAATACTGAGAATATACTGAAATGACTATAAAACTTATTTTCCTCTCTTGAACATAACTTTAATACAGATAAAAATTATTGTTTTAAAAAGGACACCATATTAATTCAGGAAGCTGAGGAAAGAATTTGTGAAACAGGAAGAATTAAGGCAAACTGTACTGAGTAAATGTAAATTTCTTTTCTGTTCCAGTTTGAGCTGCCTTACTCGTGTTTACATCTCCTCCATAGGTATTTGGAAGCAAGAGAATGGGCTGGAAGTAAAATGAGGACTAATTTGTCAGTACTACTATTCAGTGAGTTAGAAGTATAAAGAAAATTCCCCTTGGGAAGAGTAGGAAAAATAAGATTACTCTGTACAGACCAAAATGCTTTTTATTGTCCAATATGGAGATGGAGAAATGAAAGTAAGGCATTTGCAAGGTGCTAAACGACTCATGAATAAAGTCAATACCTTTCAATTTTCCCATTTAGACACTTGACAGATGTGGTCCAGAGCCAATATGCCGTGCTCTTTTTGGAACCTGAAGCATCAACTTTAATATAAGCCCTCAGTCCACAACAATAGGATATTAACATTAGACTCAGCCCTACCAAAAGGAATCCACCACCACAACCAACATCGTTGTATAATGCAGGCCATAGAACACACACTCACAGATTAATCTCTCATGTTCTTAGCTTGAGAAACTTCTATAATGAATCCAGCGGACCTCTTTCTCGTGGAGTTTATGCAAACACTCCCCTCCTTAAATTATACTTACTAAAGATAAGTGGTAAACATTTTGTTTCTAAGAATTTAAATAAGTATTCTATATCGATATTAAATGAATGTATGTTTTTCAAACATGAATTGATTAATCACACAGATTCATAATCTTGCAATTATGAAAGTTTTCATTATCCCCTGACTGTGTGAAATTCTTTAAGACAAAATGTTACATTTTTTTTTTAACCATGAAGTGTATACTAAGGTTCATAATAAAGTCCTTGTTTGTGGTAGTCAGAGAGATTTGATACTATATAACTAACTAAACTCATAAGTCAGAATTCTTTACTAATCCCTACATGAAGACTAATATTTGCTGTATTATTCAGGATTCGTAAGCCTTGCTATGCATTATACAATACCTGAAAAATATTTCGCTATGCAAAACTCCATTAAAATTAATGATGCAAGGAAGCAGCCTCATAAAATTATGCACTCATATTCTCATAAAGAGCAATGGCAATTGTGATCATGTTTACCAGGCAGTTTCTGGGGTATAACTCAAGATACTGTGTCTGTCGGGGATCGTAGCCTACCTGACACTAAAATCCTCCTCTCTGAATTAATTTCCCTATCCTCATTAATAAGTAACCTCCCTTTAGCGTGACAAACATAGGGTCTTACAGCAATCTATAAACTCATTAGATAATTTAAAAAGAATGTTTCAAACTGTTAATGAGTATTTGATGCTTATTCAAGAATTAGCACAGTGATAACTCTTCCATGGATAATAATTATGACAGATACTCTATCTCTCCTATGTATAGGCAAATTGTATTCATACAAATAGATTTCAGTTTGGGGTTCCTAATACAAGGCTCGGTGATTTGTAAACATTTGATGAAACAGTGGTGCTGTGGAAAGATCATTAAGGTTATTCTGTAGAATGAAGTTGAAATATAGGGGACAAAGGGAGATTATTGAAATGATCTTTCAAATGACCTCTCTCGATCAATGTTATTTTAAAAAAATAGATTCATGTCTGCAATCCCAGCTGCTTGGTAGGCCGAGAGAAGCAGAATGCAACTTGAAGTCAGCCTGGGGAATTTAGTATGACCCTGTTTTAAAAAGAAAGAAAGGGTGGGGGAAGGGAAGGGAAGGAAGGAAGGAGGAAGGAAGGAAGGAAGGGAGAGTGGGAGGGAGGGGGGAGGAAACAAGGCAAAAACAGTACCTGCTATAAAAAGATGATTAATTTGATTTGATGTTAACAGCCCTACCAGTTTCTAATGTTTAATTAATAGCTTTAATTAAAATAGGAAAGCATATTTTTAGTATGACCTAATATGTGCTAGTCCATTTGTTAGTCAACAGCACTACAAAAAAATATAAAAGATTTCCTAACGTCAATCACCTCATATTTTCATAGCAAATCTTAAAGTAGTATTCCTAAAGGCTTGTTCCCCTGTATTTCTAGAAAGTAAATGTCTTGTATTTGGTATTATCTATAATAACTATAATTCAAGGGGAATTCTATATATTCTAATTGCTGTTTATAATTTTCAAGTATAAATGAATGATGGCTGAGGAAAGTCGCTTAGATTAACCATACTAATCAGTTTTATTGTATCCCTCCAACATAAAATGTAGATAATTGCTAATTCATAGTGTAACTAATTCAACAGATATTATTAACATATACTATGAGTTAGGTACCATGCTAGTATCTAGAATGTAATAGTGATATAAAACTGATATGGTTACTGCCTCTCAGGATTATACATATAGCGTGCCTCTTGGTAACTGGAAAAATATTTTGAACATGGTTTGCCTTTCTTCCCTTTGTCTGCTTCTTCTTTCTTTATTAATACATTTTTGCAACACATTTTTGCATTCTTTGAGCGGAGCTGGTACATGTATGTGACACATCTTAATTTCTTTGTTCATCCTGGTCCTCCCTCCCTCCACCTCTTGATCCCCTTCTCATTTGAGAAAGATCTATCTCCCTGTTTCCTATTATCTGTCTTTGTTTCGCTTTTTATCTATAATTCAGGTTTCTCATATTAGGGAAATATGAGATATTTAAGCTCGCATGTCTGATTTGTTTCACTTAAAATGCTCTCAAGAGGCATCCATTTTCCTACAAATGACTCAAGTTTGCCTGTCTTTATATCTGTTAATGGACATATACACTGTGTCCAACATTTAGATATTATGAATTATGATGACACCAGCAGGGGTGTGCATGTATCCCTGTAATATGATGCCTTCAACTCTTTTGGGAAGATAACTAGAAGGAGAATATCTGGTTCAAATGGAATTTCTAGTTTTAGTTTTTTGAGGACGCTCCATGCTGATTTCTATAGTGGTTGTGCTAGTTTGTACGCTCACCAACAATGTAGAAGAGTTCCTCCCCACCCACACAGCCTCGCCAGGATTTGCTATTCTTTGCTTTCTTGATGATGGCGATTCTTTCTGGTGCTTCTTAAAGACTGAGAGGTTCAAGTGAAGAAAGAAGATCGCCCCCTCATACTCTTAGTTCATTCTCCTTGTGGAAAACATAAGAATAATTTATTACACAGCATATATTCTAATCATTTGAAAAAATAATGTTTCCTATCTTAGTCCACTATTGCTTTTCACTTTTGAAATAAAAGTCATTGCTATCCAGTAGATCAGAATTCTAGGAAGTAATTTTTCATCTACTCATTCTAGGTAACAGATCAGCTTGAAGCATTTTTACTCCTGGCCTTTGTTTAACCACACATAGGAAAGCAAAGAGGAAAAAAGAGATAGAAAAAAGAAAAAGAAAGGAAGAAAGAGCAGGTGAGACTCAGTACAGCCATCAGGTGTGAGATTATGTAATTATGTTCACTCTTTATTTACCACCTTCTTATGACATTAGGGCCATTTCCATCCTGCTTTGTCCTAGCAATAGTACGCCATCAGCCCTTATGTTAACTGCCTGTCTTTAAAGGGCTAGTCCTAACAGCTTGCTTCCCTAGCAGAAATATCTAGGAAGAAGAGGCTAACATACACTATTTCTGCAGATCTCACGCTCCCACCTTACTTTAAGAGTCTAGACTTGTGATACACAGACAAGAACACCCTTAGTCAACATAGTTCATTGCAATAATCATTGCTGTTTGGGCTTAGAAATTCATAATTTTAAAGAAACCTAAGGGAGTCTAATAATCATTCGATATTCGTTGCTATAGTTTAAATAAAATAATTTGAAAAGAATTATGCTAAGTGAAAAAAGCTAATTTCATGGGTTTATATTATGCAGGATACCATTTACATAACACTTTTGGAATAACAAAATTATAAAGAAGGAAATAATATTATTGTTTGGATGAGGTTAAGCAAGGTGTGCCTATAAGCATGAAGATGCCTGATGGTAATGGAGTAGTTGTGTATCTGGATTCTGTTAGTGGTTACACAAATCAGAGCATGCAAAAAGATGAAATACACACACACCCACACACACAGAGACATACACAAATACACAGAGAGTAGTGTATGAAGTTCTGATGTTATCTGAATAAACTCTTGGATTGTACTAATATTAATGTTGTGGCTTACATATTATATTGCAAGAGGTTTCTACAGGGTAGAGAGTACATAAGACCTCTCTTTACATTTGTCACTGCTTCCTGTGAATAAATAATTACTTCAGAATAAAAAAAAAACAGAATACAGAACAAAACATAAAACACATATTTCAAAGAAAAATAAAATAAAGAAATTTCAAAAGATCTTTCTTATTGATAATTTCTTCGACTAGGTCATCTACTTAAATAATAACTACAATGTTCAGATTGGACATAAATTACATTATTATATGTTGACACATTCATTTTATAATTCTGAAATTCCCTAGTGCTGTTGACATCTCGTAGAACTCATTTATTCAGGTTTCAGTCAGTTAATAACTATTCAACTCATACTAATGCCTCAGAATAAAATTCTATGGGTATAAAAAAGTATGCAATTTATGACTCAGTCTTAGATAGTCTGAATGATTATTCCCAAAAGGTTCAGTTCTCTGACAAGATCGATTGCCATAGCAAATGTATGTGGTGATTCACATCTAATTCAAAATGCAAAAGGAATATGGGAAAACCATCCAATATTAAGTATATCCCATGTTTGCCCCCATTAAAAATGAATTTCAACACACAATAACGCGGGTCCCTTTTCTAAATTCAGGAGAATAAAGTGAGCTTAATTAATGGCACAAGAGGTGCGAAAATATTGCTGTGTGACAGGAAGCACGTGGAGTTTTCAACTGTGCCACCAAAGAATTGGCAAGGTTTCCCTTGTCCAGGGCCAGCAGCTCTCTTCTCCTGCTCCTCTAGAGTCTGCCAGCTGGAAAGCACAAGCTGTGCTGTCTTCCTGTTTTCCCCCAAGCGGGGAAACTGGCCCTGCTGTGAGACACTCATATGAATTCACATGAATGAACCTCCCCTGGTTTCAAAGAAATCAGTAAAACCGTATACTAACACGGTTAAAAGCATCATATAGAAGTGAAACCACAAAATTTTTGATTCATTTTCTGAAGCCTCTTTGACTTGTGCTTTTGCTCACTAAGAAAACAGACATAGGCACCAGCCCCGTGGAAGCATTTCACAGTAGTAAACGTTTTGCCACTTGGCGATCGCAGTTACCAGTAATTTTGCCCATAGCATGTTCATCTTTCTTCAGTGTTTGACACAGTTGTTTACCGCCCTTTTCTTGGAGTATTGTCTTGTCTATGTTTACTGACAAAAGACTTTCTGGGAAACTTCTAATTTTACAAAATTTGTCTCACTTCCTCCACCTGCCTTCTTGTTCTAGCATTTTATAATAATTTTAGACTTACAGAAAACTGAGACAGTAGGGAGACTTCCTACATATCTGACACCTAGTTCTCTTGGAATTAAAATCTTTTATGGTACATTCGACACAGATGATGAATCAACCTTGGTATTGAATTATTAGAATTCATGTTTCCAGATTTTCTTATATTTTACCTAATGCCTATATTTTGTTCCAAAATTTCATCTAGACTATGACATTTTATTTACTCGTCAAGTCTCTCTAGGATTCTCTGGTTGGTGATAACTTTTTAGACTTCTTTTTTTTTTTTATATCACCGAGAATTTTAATGAGTACAGGACAGGTATTTTGTAAAAAGTCTTCCCCTAGGGATGCGTCTCACGTTACTAGATGGGGAGAGTTCTGTAATTGTCTAATTATGTCTTTATCTTTTAGTGGATCTGTGTCTTGACTGTTACTTTAACATATACCTGTTCAATAATATATTCTTTCCTCCTATTCATTTCCTTCTCTGCCTCATTTTTAATCTATGCTTTTGTATCTCCTTACATCTGTTCAGCATTTCCTCTTCTTCTTCCTCCTCCTACTGCTCCTCCTCCTCCTTCCCTCAACTCATCCCCCTTCTTGTCGTCCTCGTCCATCTCTCTCTCTCTCTCTTCCTCTCTCTCTCTCTCTCAACTGAACTGAGAAAAGTTACTTAATTTCCGCTAGCTTGGGTAAGTCTGTGCTGTGGCAGAGTACTCCCCAACCATGAGTCAGCAGGTCTTTCATACTAAGAAAGGTCTGAGCATATTTCACAGTAATTTCTCTTCCAACTCCGAACTTCCACTCCCCCAGTCCTCTATAATTAAAAGACTTACAAGGAAATCTTTTGTGCCTCCTCAGTGTGAGAAGCTGGTGGGCTCTTGAGTGTAAAGGGCAAGAAATGGTGGAAACTCTCAAGACTGTGGCCTCAGGAGGCTTTCACTTTCAAAGACTGTCTACACTCACCTTGCAAAAATTCCTCCAAAACTAAGTGCACTTACATTTTATGGTTCCAGTGCCTTCTTTCCACGACAGCAGGCTCACCTGCGTCTCTCTGAATGCTCTCATCTCTGCAGACTGGGGTTGGCAGTCTGCCCTGCAACTAGTCTCTGATCAGTACAAGAAAACTTGTTGATTTTCAATTTGTCTGTAAGAATGGAAGCAATGATTTGCCTCCAAGTTCTTTATATGCTGAAGCTGAAAGTAGAACCCTATTTTTCTGATGTGGTAAACTTATTTTATACATAGAACATTTGATGGTCTACATGCCTATTCTCCTTGTGATATTGTATCCAATTTAATTTATTGACATATTTTCCTAAGGGACTCCTAAATCTATATAATCATTAATTTTTCACCATGTGTTCTGGTCTCTGATTATCAACTGCTTTTTAAAGTGCATACATGAGCCACATGTGGTGGACCGTGCCTGCAATCCCAGGAATCTGGGAGGGTGAGGCAAGAGGATCACTAATTTGAACACAGCTTGGAGAACTTAATGTATCAATGTTAGAAAAAACATAAGAAATGAATGAAATCTTACAAACAATGTCAGTCTAATATCTCAAACTAGGCTGTGTTCCTTCAACTTCTTAAATTTTTTTTCTTTCTCAGTATTAAAATATGTGTTTATCTCATATATATGTATATAAATATACATGTATGTCATAAATATATATTCATGACCCATATTCAGGGTCTGTATGATACATGCATCTGATCTGCCTTATACATCCGTAGCATGTTTGGGATTGGCAGATTCTTATACACTTACAATTTTAGGAAACACGTAAATAAAAGAATAAAACTGTGCTTTTAAAAATCGAGAGGCATTCCTACTTTAGCCAAATGGCTTATATTCTAGTTTGACTTATCATCTGACTTTTAAAATATTATGATTTTTTCAATCCTTTGATATCTGAGCAAAATAAAATGTCCACCTTCTGAAGGTGTTAACAATCTACACTTGTCTTGAAACAGAATCAAGTATTTGGGGGGTCTATTGGGAATTTTTGTTTGTAAGAGTGGTGTCACAGAGGAGAAAGAATACATCTGCATACTGGAATAATATATTTCAAAATTTGCGTAGAATAATTCATTATGATGAATAAATGTAGTTACAAGAAATTACTGGAATACAGAAGTGACCTTATAAAAATCCTCATATGACCAAAATCTTGGTCTGTGATTTTCTCATTAATTTGTCTCAATTACATTGATTCTAGAAGGAAATCTTAGAGACCTGAGGACATTCCTTGCTCATTCATTAAGGTATAAAAGGAAAAACTGTTGGCAATATTTTCATTTATCTTTTAAGAGGCAAAAATCTTTATTTAAAGTCAATTTTTGAGTTCTATTTATTCGAGAGGGGTTAATGAAACACGAGGCTTACCTTTATTTTTTTCAAATGTCCATATACAAGTAATGGCAACTGGTTATTATCAGTGAACCAGTCCATAGTTTTGATGTGAGCACCTGTCTTAAAACTAATCATGGTAAAATAAAATGGAACAATTAAACATAGTCACGGAAAATGGAAATGGTGTCATCTACGGAAACCATCTCCATGGCAATGGCATTCTGCATATATAATTTAGTCCTAAAATTGTATAAAAGGTAATTATCCTGTCTAGGGAATAAATGAATATTTCTAAAAAATACATACATATAAAACTATTATGTATTTTAATAGCCTCTGCAAAATATGTTCTTAATATTAAAATTTCAGGCAAACGCATAAAACAGGGCTTACACATATTCTATGTGTAGGACATGGAATGCACATCCAAGTATCATGTGAGAAATTGTGGGCATTATAGTCTAAGGGGGTACGAGATCAAACAAACTTGCATATTCTCGTCCCATGACTTAGGTAGAAAAGATGACTTCTTGTTTGATGCAGCGAGTATTGAAGCCTGCCAAGACGAGTGCAGATATATGAGGCATTGTGAAATTGCACTCATATATTTCTCTATGCCTGTGATTATTTGCTGATTTACTGTTGTCAAACTCTGGTGCTCATTCATTTAATCACAAGTCCCTTCACAACATAATTTAAGGTGATCACTCATGAGAATCTGGGTTGCGCCAGAAGCCTCAGGAACCACAATGAGTTAGTGCTGTTTTCGATTCCTTGAGGAGCAATGAATTTCACTCCTCAAATAGGTCCAACATGAAATGAGGCTGGGAGACATGTAGCTTGCAGATTTCCAACCCTGAGATACATTCTGGCAGAATGGAGAGGATTTCCTCCCAAGAGACTCCTAGAAATAAAATCAGCAGGTCCGTGAACTCCAGGAGTATAAAGAACTGGCAAGTCAGCGGCCACAGCACTGGCATAAGCTATCCCTATGCCAAATGCTTTCAGAAATTAGATTCGACGGAAGCCTACTGTTTCAAAAATGATTTACATTGATTTTCATCCCCAAAGATAAATTCCTACTACTTTTGAGTTTCGATGGGTAGGCTAGTTGTCATCAAAACATGCCATACAGAAACCAGAGTTCTGTTTAAGGCTTCTTATTCTGGTATTTACGTTTGGGGAATGATGGTGCTGCTCAAATCTGGGAGTGAAGAATTTGGCCACTTATATATATTTTTGAAGAATCAGCACTGCTTACTGTAATATATTACTAATGGTTCCCAGTATTTTCATACAAAATCCATCTTCTCAAAGACTGTCAGTGTCTCGCTATGAATCAATGATACCATGATATTCTATCCCATATTTTTGATGCAGATTTTTAGGATTTGTTACAAACTCGGTAGCTTATTGCTTAATAAATAAAAATTACACAGAATTTAAAACCAGTGAAGTACTTGGGAGACATTGGGTGTACGAATTTAAAATATTTCCATGTACAAGCTTATAAAACCTTTAACACAGTAATATGCCTTGTGAATGCTCAAGTGGAAATGGATGGGATATACTATGAAAATACTGCACAATGTTTGAAGCTTTGTAAGACTTGGCCTGTTTTATAGTCCAATGACATTACATCAAGATTTCTTCTCTCTAGTTTATTGGGTCGTCAACTCATTACATGAGATAAGACTTGCAAAATCATTTAGTAAACTCTCACTGTCTATTAGTGATTATTATTTGGCAAATTGCACATTTGTATCTTGCAAAAGCATGCTTAATCATTCTGGTTTCATTGTGCATAGCATGCAATGAACAAATCTTAGCTATGTTTTATCCTTATCTTTCGTTGCATCTTCCCCCTCTCCTTCCTCTGACTCCTGTCTACTGTAATCGCATTTCATTAAATCACTGCAACAACTTCACTCCTTCCCGGTTTAGAGTCCTTGCATTTGCTCTCCTTGCAGCCTAGCGCCTTCTATTAGTCCACAGTTTCTCTTCCCACCGTTGCTCTTTGTTCCTACTTTCAATCTGAACTTGCATCCCCTTTTCTTACAGAACACATCACTGAGCCCCAAGACTTTATGACATGCATAATGAACTTTTCTTTCATATTACCATGCCAATAATCAGGAAATAACTAATTCTGGTTCTCTGACATGTGCTTCTCAATTGCAAGTTTTGTAAGAAGAAAAAATGTGTTTTCTTTATGATTATATTTTAAATTCAGCATAATTAGTACATAATGACTGGTGTGTGTGTGTGTGTGTGTGTGTGTGTGTGTGTGTGTGTTGAATTAATGATTGGACAAAAATACAGGTAAGTTAACCATGTAGGGAGGATGCTCTGAAATAATTCTAACTGATTATTTTTTTCTTTGAAAAGATTCAACTCTCAAGGCTGCTTGAATGTCTGATGTCAGTATTCCAAGAAAATCTCATATTGATGAAAAAAATCCCTCTGTTGTGACAATATTTAAGACACATTTTTTTGCATCTGAAGTGCCATTCAGAAGCCTGGAATTTAACGTCACTGAAAATCCTCTTGGTTCCCTGACAGGTACTTTTTCCCGCACTCTCAATGTTTGGTACCTTCAGGTGCATCTGTCTGTGTTTTGTTCACTGTGTTTGCTTCTTTGGACATCAATTTCTGATCTATTCCATGCATTTTACCTCCATTAATATTCTCCAAGTGAACTGTCTCTTTCTTATTTGTGATGACTTTGACTCCTCATTTACTCTTTCAATTTTCTTACTCAGGTGCTCAGGGAAATCTATATTTTCTATTTGAAAATATATTTTATCCATTTAGATAAAAGTTCTTTTCCATATTGCCCATAGAAAGCACTGAATTTACTTTTAGTCTGCTTTTGAACTTTTCTTTTGACCTCAAATCCTTTTGCCAAAGCTCTACAGAGATCCATTTTCTCTGGCTCAGGGAATGACAGAGAAAATCTTAACCCTTCTGAGGTCTGTTTTTATAGAAATTACCTGCACAGTTTATTGCATTATAAGTTAGAAGGGTTGTATTTGCCCTTATGTAGGGAAAATAGCCTAATCACAATTCAAATTACAGTCAAATTCAGCTTCCCCAGGGGAGCTAACAGTCAAATGTACTTGTGGTGTTTATGTTCAAAAAACTGGGGAAATAGTTGACAATTACTGAGAGCCACACTATATGGACATAGCCTCAGACTCTTCCTGTTGTCTGTCTCTGCTGTTCACACTAGATCATGCAAGTAATTATGAAGAAAAATTTAATAGTGATTTATCTTGGGACTGTTCACTAAGAAATGTAATTCCCTTGGTAGGTCTTGGTTCTTTAGAATGAAATCATCCCAAGTTCTTGTACTATCTGGTGACTAATATTAAAAACTTTGCAGACAATTGTGAGAGAAATATTTGAAGATAGGGTTGATGAATTTTCACTGTAGATAATATAAAATGAAATATACATTTATATATAAATGGACTTAATATGGACTTACTGCAACTCGCCTGCTGAATAGACTTAGGTGACTATTGGCTACCATTTGGACATAAACAATTTTTCAGTGTAAATACATTTATATATAAATATAAATTTTTATATATACTTTATATATATTTATATTCATATGTTTTTATATATACATTTATATATAAATATAAATAAGGAGAAAACAAATCATCATAATCTATTCATCTAGCTCTATTGATTACATCTAACTTACTTTTTTAAACAAAAAGATACATCCAGCCAAAGTATACTCTGTATACAGTTTTGCTTTTTTTCTGTTTTTGAGACTTTTTTTGTGAACCTTTCTGTATAACAAATATCTCACAGAATTAGGGAACAAAAATTTGTCAGTGTATCACAAAGTAGATTAAAGTACAAGGTTCACATCCTTCCCCTACTTCAGTGCCATTATGTTTTGGCCTAATTAAATCTTGAGAAATTTCCTCATTTTCCTTATACCCACTAGGATTCTGTGAAGGTAACAATGTCTCATTATGGGCTTATTTCTCTATAATTATTAAAATAAATACTATACAAATACTCCTTGCAGGTATCTCATAATACATTTTTTAATGAAGTAAAGTGAAAACTAACATTCAACTTTTTCAAGTGAAGCGTTTCAGTACGTGGTAAATACAAGTAATTCCATCTTTATAGTCTCTGGGTACATTTCTAAATATTTACGTGAATACTATATGAGCCATGCAAAATCTCTAAATGTCTTAGCAGCAATATCTAGAAGTAAAAAGTTACAAGTAAAACTAATTTTAAGAATATATAACCCAAAGTGTTAAACATTCAATCATTCAATATGTAATCGAGGTAAAAATTACTTATATTTTCATACTAAATGTTTAAAAACCAGTGTTGATTCTACCTCTATAACACATCTTAATATGGACTTACCACAACTCGCCTGCTGAATAGACTTAGGTAACTATTGGCTACCATTTGGACATAAACAATTTTTCAATGGAAAAAACTCGATGAAGAAAAAAATCCTCCTACTTAAGAACAAACTTTAAAGTTCAACAAGTAGAACAATTTTTACTTTCATGAAGTTTCCTTTTTGGAATAATTGCTTCTAATATCTAATTTTAATTATTCTAAATACCAAATGATAGTGTTGTTCTAACTAATTTTCACTATATTTGATAAAAGTTATTTATTATTTAATACATACATATATGGCATGTTTTGTTGCTTGTAATTTATTTTCTAGGTATTTAACAAATGGTAGGTAACAGAAAACAGGGAGATAGATCTTTGCAAAAGGAAAGGGGATGAACAGAAGGAAGGAGGTGCAAGAGAGAGAAAGAAGATAAAAAGAGAATAAAGATGTGTTATGTACATACAGAAATTCCCCATGATGGATGTAATCATCATGTACTGAAAAAAATGTACTAATAAAAATAAATATAAATATAATTTTTAAATTATTAAATACATAGAGCACTGCCTTATTTAACAAGTATATGTGATATTAAAATGATTCCATTCTGTGAAGTAAAATGCCACAATATTATTGTCAAAGAAAATCTAGAATCACCATGGAATTAAGGATGGTGTGTTTAGATCTTGAACCAAAAGTAACTTGTCAAAAACAACACTAAAAGTCTCCAGTGGTCTATGAATAATTACTAGAATTTACAAAAACAAAGATTGAAAAAATAAGTGAAAAAATAGTGGTGCTTTTAACTGAAAAGAGGAAATAATTTTAAAATAAATAGAGAAATAGTAAACTATATGGATTGTCACTTATTATGTGCTTATTAAATTCACCTATTCAATATATATTAGTTACCTACTTCTTCTTCTTCTTATTATTATTATTATTATTATTATTTATTTGTTTTTGGTGTCGGGGATCGAACTCAAGTTACCTACTTATTAAAAATTCTTCAACCTTCTTTTTATTTAGAAATTATGGTTCTTACTACCTATCAGAAAGGGTGACTGAACAAAAAATGCACTTAGTAATGCAGGTATTCATGTTTATTTCTTAGGTAAATATTTGCATTCCTCTGAATTTAAATTTCCTTCTTTGGCCAATAGGATGATCATTGAATTAATTATTTTGGGGTATGTAACCTGAGTCTTTACAAAATAACTATTATTTATTGATTAAAATTTAAAAATTAAAACCAAAATATCCTCTTTGTACTTATTTTGTTTGTCATTATTTTTTAATTGACAAAAATATTTGTACATCTGTATGGAACGTAGTATGATGCTTTTATGTGTGTATGTATATTATATAATGATAGAATCAGAGTAATCATCATACCCACTACTTCAAACACTTATTTTTTTTTGTGTGCTGATACCATTCAAAATCCTGTCTTTTTGGTTATGACTGGATAAATTTTAATAAAAATCTATAAAAAATAAATTAAAAGAACAAAATTCTGTCTTCTAGCTATAATGAAATATGCAAGACATTATTAGCTGAATTCACCACTTCATGTAATAAGACTCTCAGGAAGAGTCTAACTGTAACTTTTCCCCATCTCATCCTTCGTTTCACCCTTCCCAGTTCTGGTAAGCACTAGTCTACTCTCCAATTCAATAAGATTAACTGAACCGTTTTAGATTCTACATATGAGTGAAATAATGTGGTATTTGTCTTTGTGTGTCTGTCATTTTTTCCATGTTATAAGATCATTTAGGTCATTGGATGCTGCCTCAAATGACATGTTTTATCCTGTTTTGTATTTTAATACCATTCCATTGCACATATGTAGCATATATGCTTATAGACACATATACACACACATACATACATATTATATATAAATATATTCACATATATACACACACATATATATTCAAGCAATCCCACCTCTTGTTAAATAGCCAAAAGAAATTAAATTGCTATGTCAAAGAAATATAAACACCCCCATATTTATTGCAGCGCTATTCATATCAGCCAAGCTATGGAATCAACCTTAATGTCCACCATTGGATGAATAAATAGCTTATTTTTGTCTAAAATCACAAAGACATTCCTATGTTTATCTCCACTGAATTCAGATATAAGAAAAATAATAATCCCTCTTCAACAAGTGGTGCTAGGCAAACTGGTTATCTATGCGCAGATGATTGAAACTGAACACTTATTTCTCACCATATAGTAAATTAAAATCAAGATGGATTAAAGATCTAAACATTAAAACAGAAACATTAAACCTACTGGAAGTTAAAAAAAAATACTACTGGAAGATAAAAGGTAAAACCCTTGAAGACATAGGTGTAGGAAAAACTTTTCTAAACAGTGCCTCAATTGTACAAGAAATAACAGCAAGAATCAACAAATGGGATTATATCAGCCTAAAAAGCTTCTGCACAGTCAAAGCATCAATTAGTAGAATGAGGAATAAACCCACAGGATGGGAAAAAAGTTTTGCCAGCTACTCCTCAGACAGAGGACTAATATCTAGAATATACAAAGAACTAAAAATTATTAAACCATCTAAAATTAAAGATCCAGTCAAGAAATGGGCAAGAGAAATGAACAGACACTTCACAGAGGAAGAAATACAAATTGTCAACAAATATATGAAAAAATGCTCAACTGGCCATCAGAGAAATGCAAATTAAAACAATGCTAAGATTCCATTTTAGTCCAGAAAGAATGGCAATCATTAAGAAATCAAACAATAACAAATGTTGGTGAGGCTGTGGTGAAAAAGGAACCCTCCTGCATTGTTGGTGGGAATGGAAACTAGTACAACCATTCTGAAAATCAGTATGGAGATTCCTCAAAGAACTGAAATCAGAAATTCCAGTATGAACCAGCAATCTCTTGGCTATGTACCTTCCCCAAAGAACATAAGATATCATACTACTGTGATACATGCATACCAATGTTTATAGCAGCACAACCAGTAACAGCTAAATCCTGGAAATAGCCGGTATACACATCAACAGATGATTGGAGAAAGAAAACATGGTATCTATATATAATGGAATACTACTCTGCTATAAAGAATGACAGATTTGAGACATTCGTCGGAAAATGGATATACTTGATAAATATAAGTGAAATAAACCAGACACACGAGTTTAAATATCATATAGTATCTCTCATTTGAATTACGCAAAATAAAAACAAGGAGAATAATAAGAATGGATATAAGGGGACAAGGAGATGCATTGCTTGCAATAGTAAAAATTCCAAGGATACAAGGATGAGAGGTGAAGAGGAAAGGAAGGAGAAATAAATTGAATAAAGATATGTTGTGTACAGGAACCTAATAACCTCAGTTAATGTAAATATTATATGCCATAACATGTGCTAAGATTAACAAAATTAGTAAGAATGAAAAATTCTATAGGGGAATTAGAGAGGGGGAAGGAAGGAGGAGATTAAAAAAGAGACAAATTGTGGAATGTGCATGTGACCATTCCCCCAAGATGATTGTAAACTGCACGAACTACAAACATGTACTAATTTACAAAAGAAAGAAAGAGAGAGAAGAAAATCGTCCTTCTTAGCTAATAAATAAAAAAACCAAAAATTAAAAAAGAAAGAAAAACAATGACTTCTGATACAGTGGTAGATAATATTTGTTATGAAGATTTAATAAAAAAAAGTCAGCAGAAAACTTTATTAGGCGTGTATAATATTGTCAAAAATTGGAGGATTGTATTTGGAAAAAATGGCCCACCTCTGGGAGATGAAGACAAATGTTCTTTCACTTTCTGCCTCTGTCCTTAGTTTACCTGCCACTGGGTATCCTGAACTGGGAAGTGATGCCTATACTTCGCCTGAATTAAATAACTGACAAAGTTGTTCCATCTTCCCCGGATGACTTGTGCACTTCGCAGTAGCCAACACTGAATGATTTGAGACTACACATTCCGGTCCAAGCTGATCAGTGTTATGCTCTGATCACTTAAATTTTTCCTGTTACCAAAATACCCTGTCGAATTCTGTCTTTTTGGATCAGTTTGAGGATCTCGGTTGATCTCAGTGGGGGGTAAAATGCAGGCAGGGAATTTTAAACTTCAAATCACCTTTTGAGCAGGTGTGAGTTATTTTTTTCCCAAAGGAAAACTGGCCATTCTTAAGAAAGAGTTTTCAGCTTGCATATGACAGCTGAATCATTCTTTACTGAAGTTGTGTCTATTTTCAAAGCTTGTTTGTAACACTGCTTCAGTGTGTGGAGCGAGCAAAGGGAAACCTGAGCACTCATCTGTATATGTTTACTGTATTCAGCAATTTGCATTAATAAAGATTTAAAACTAACAAATTAATTTGCGAGGTGACTTGTTTGAATGAAAGTCTTTAAACGTCCTCTGGAGACCTGTTGTGAAATCGCTGAATAACAAGCACTCCATTTAGAGCCTGAGCTTCACCTTGGAGTGCTCGGTAGCAGGGATAGGTCTTTCTCCAAAGTGACAACCGCCTGCCTACTTACAAAATGTCACCAAAATGAGGAATACTGAGAAGATCTCCGAGTCATAATAACATACATCCACGATAGTCCAATAGTCTAACATGCTCTTTGAGGTCAAAGACCTCTTCATTTGCCCTTTGTGATAATTATTTACTGGGAATCTATTAGGTGTCCATCCATCTTCTAGGTTCTGGAGATATAGCAAAGTCAAAACATACTATGACCTGTTCCTACAGAATTTACATTTATATTATAAAAGGTATTCATGTGAATAAAGTAATTTTCTAGAGTGAGAAATGCAAAGAAGGACACAAATGGGAGAAGCAACAGAGTAGTAACGGAGACTTTATCTTTTTTATTGGATTTGTCAATTGCTGAGAAGATCTAAATGCTGTTATGAAGCAGACAACTAAATAAGGAGACTCGAAAAGTGTGACCAGCACGGAAGCCAGAACTTAGCTGTGGCAAGAATAACACCACAGTTGTGTACTTGGTGATCAGGTGATGGTCATTGGAGCCGTAGATTAGAGTTTGAATTGTAAATATGAATCCAATAGAAGATGATTAAATTATTTTTCAGAAATAATTGCTTTTGAAAATCATTCTTACATTTACTATGTATCGAATGGTACATGGCCAGGCAAGGGTAGGAGGGAAAGGGCATGAAGGAGGTTTTTATAATGGCTCGAACTGGTCAGAGTGGTACTTGTCTGGAGTGGTAGCAATAAAAGTGGAGCAGAGTGGATGGTTTCAAACAGTGATCGGCACAAACTGATGGAAAGCTGGATGTGGGATATGAAGAAAGGAGGAACGAGAAATAACTCCAAGATATCCTAAATTGATCAATTCATTAATAGTGATGCATTTATTGACTGAAGACTGAGGGAAGGAGGTGCTTGAATAATAGGAATCAAATAGTGTTTTACAGATTCTGACTTGGAGATATTGGATAAATAAGTTTAGAACTCAGAAAAGGGAGTCAGAGGAGATAGAAGACTTTGACATTTGTTACATTCACTAGGGAAGAATATGTTTCTTAGTAACTGGTGTTATTTGTAATACGTGAATCTTAAGTATTAGATAAAAGCTGAATTATCTAAGAGCAACAGAAGTTTTTAGTCTACATTCTTGGGGACTGTACCAGGAAAAAGTTGAGATATAAAAACAATGTATCTGCTAAAAGCTACCTGCAAACTGAGACCACGTCTGTACACTGTAAACCAAACCTCCGCTCAGGACCTGGCACGGCATAGCTACTCCGTAAGTGTCCGTGACATGAACTAAACAAATCCAGGTAATAATGTTTGAACCATTATATTCATCCCTTTCCCTGGAGAAAAAATTAGACCCCAAGGATAGTAAAACTAACATTCATTTACTTATTACTTTTTTTTGAAAACAAAAATTGTTTGAGGAAACATCTAGGAATCTGTAAAAGAAATCAGTAAGAGAAATATTATTCATTATGAACTAATAGTAACAAAAGCTCTTCACTTAGACTGGTTAATTAGAGGTTCTCTGAACACTTCTGGGAAAAGATTAGCAGAGTAAATTTGGACATTCTCCAGCTTGGGTCTCTTCACAAAAATAACTAAGATATTTATGGTTCTTGCCAGTGTCCCCAGAAATTGCAGTTTTCTCGGTGTGACCAGTTTTCAGAAAATAAACTAAAGGGTATCCTTCCTGCCTTTAGAGTGGTTTCCTCAGAATGGTGCCCTAGTGATAATGATTTAATCTAACAGCACTCCGAGAACTTTTTATTCCACTTCCTGATTTTCTTGCATATGCTTGTACTACATTTCTCAGCGAAGAAATGTGTCAACCAAATTGACCAACAACAAGAGCATTCGACCACTTCTCCAGCGGGGGTTTTGCTCCTTCCAAAGGTTAGGAAGGTGAATTTTTGTCATCAGAGAATGCTGATTAAGTCGTGGGCTCAACATTGCACAGATCTCTGCCACATTCAATTTGTTCATTTTACAGGGGAAAATGTGCTCGCTTGGGCTTTCTGTCTTTTCATACTCATGTTCTAAGCTTCGGAATTCCTGGAGAGCCCTCTAAGCCATCAACTGTGTCGCTCCCTGACTAATCATCTAGACCAGAGTCAAAACATTTTAAAGAAGAATCTCAAACATATTTTGAGAAAAATATTGGGATAAATATGTACAAACTAATAAGATTACACAAGAAAAGGGCAAAAATTTAATACATTGATCCTGAGATTTTGTTTTTAAAGGGCTGTTGTCATTGTTTTGTTATTGTTTTCACTTAAAGTATTTGTTGCACTCTTAGGAGATGCAGGCAGTAAACAAAGAGAATCTTGACGATCCCAATATTTACCGCACCTTCCTTGCTGCAACCCCTGCCATGAATGTAATAGAATGTGCTCAGATTAATCCTACTTCTTTAAAGGAAAACAGCAAGTTCTGTTTCTATTATTATTATTAGCATTGGAGGCTAATGTAAAGTGCATTAAAAATCACACCTAACACAACAACTGACAATCTGTGATAATCTAATTGCATTTTTGCCATCTCAGAGAAGCTATTTGTAGTCACTTATAATGACGCCACAAATTAACAACCAACTGAAAAGAGACAGTTTTAAATGCAACCTCTTCATAATTTAATGCAGGTCTTTGGCACTAAACACGTTACCAGAACAGCTAAGTGTCCTACAAAGCAAATGCATTTCTTCTTCTCAATTAATACTGCCAGCTGTGATCAAGAGGGTAATTGCAAGGCGGCCTGGACCCCTCAGAAGCGCCAACAGCCAGAAGTTTTGGGAGGCATTGTTTGTACTCTGCATTACTGGCAGCTTCCTCTGTGTCCACAGTGGAACAGAAAGCCTCAGAAGAGTAGTAAATGCAGCCACTTAAAATTTACTTTTTCCCATCTTTTAAGTGATGTACTGTGGAGCTATGGTTAAAAACATGGACATTTGAGGATGTGTCAGTTTGATTGCAATCTGTCTCTTTCTAAGCTGCGTGGTTCACTAGCCACATGTGGTTATTTAAATTTAAATGAATTAAAGTCATATAAAATTGAATTTGTTACTTCCGTAGTCATAAAGATCATGTTTCCAGTGCTCATATATAGAACATTTTGTTTACCACAGAAAGTTCTACTGAACAGCACTGTTATGATTTAGGTCTGAAATGTCCCATAAAATTGTCTTGTACGTGGAAGGTGACTCGACATGGGGGCCAGAACACACTGGTGGATTCATCCATTGATGAGTCCAGTAGCTCAGTGTTCTGACAGGAGCTGGGACCTGGCCTGAAGAGGTAAGTCACTGAGAGAGTAACCTGCAAGGGTGTGTCTCCTAACTCGGCTCCTCCCTTCCTTCTCTTCTTCCTTGCTGTCATGTATAAACACCTTTCCCTCCTCCATGCTCTTCTAACATGTGCTGCTTCTGCCTTGAACAAGCCAACTATGGACAGAAATGACGAGTCAAAATAAATCTCTCTTCCTTTAAGTTGTGGATGTCAGGTATGGTGTCCAAGCAATGGAAAACTAACCAACCAAGACAGAAATTTATACTGGGGTAGCGGGGTCATTGCTGTGTTCGTACCTGGCCATGTGGCTTAGAAACTTTTGGATCTGGTTTGTGCGAGTAGTTTGGAGAATATAGCTAGAGAAGCCCTAGAATGCTGTAAGCCAAGCTTGATGAATGATTCTGACTGAACTTCAGAAGACCAGGGCATTAATAGAAAAGTAGACAGTAAAGGTCAACCTCAAAAGGTTTCAGTTGGGAACAAGGACTTGACTGGGAGTTGGACTTGAGAACATATGTGCTGCCTCAGGTGGAAAATTTGTCCATATTTTGCTCATATCCAGTGACTTTGCAAGAGACTGAGATTAAAGGCAGCAGACTACTTAATTTGGCAAAGGAAGTTTCAAAGGAACTCAATGTTCAGGCTATAGTATGAGTATTGTTGGCTGCCTTTAGACAGATCTACAGCTAAAACCAAGAGGATATATTGCAATCAAAAGATAGGAAATGTTTATAATTTCAACAAAACAGAAGCACCTGCCACGTTGGGGCCTTAGAGAGCATGAATAGTATGCTAGTTCGGAGGACACTTTCCGACATACCCTGATCACAAATTACAACCTCCTATCTTTCGTCCCATCTTATTGAAGACATAAGTTATATCTACATGGTGCCTACTGTCACATACCTGTCCCAGGGGTGAACAGGGTTCAAAAGTCAATGTCCAACTAATTTGATTTTGGAGCCTAATCACAAGACGAAGTTGAATGCTGAGTTTCAAATCAGTGTAATCAACTAGACATCTCTGTGAAGAAAGACTTCGGACTAATTTATTTAATGGCTTTTCTCCTCGTAACCATTAGATGTATTCAGTGATTACACATGTCTATTCTGCAGAGTTAGGAAAATTATTTCAACTTGCTGAACCACTGAAAATTGTGTATGTTTAGTTTCTACAATAACTATGGAGTCACCATGATCCTCACATAGATACAACTGAATATTTTCATTTATATTACTCCATTTTCACATATGAATATTTACATATGTGATACAGCAAGGGGCCTTAGAAAGTCTTTCTAAGGATAAAACATAAATATGGTGAAGATTAATGATCATTGCATCTAATCATCTTCTAATGCAAAGTTCCACCACTGAAGCTACCATATGCTCAGTCTTTAACTTCTGCAGATTTTGTGTAAGCAGAATTGATACGGATACCATTTGCCTGATTTACTGTTGTTCCTCAAAGCTCACACATTCTAGAATGGAAATGACACGTCCATTCATTCACTTTTAGCAAGAGCAACAACAGCAACAACCACAATAACAAAGGATTGAATTTAACATATTGGGGAAAGCTGATGATAAATTGGTCTGAGATCTGGAACACAGGAATCAATTCTACCACATTCGTTCTACTGTGCATTAAATATATGTATATATGTGATGCTTCGAATTCTGAAAATACGAAAGTCTCAGGGCAGGACAGCCAAGAGCAATGGTGGGAAATACCTACTGCCAAAGAAAGTAAGATACTTTGGAGGCCGAGTGTCTTTATTTGGAAATAGACAAATATACCAAAGGATCATAGGTGAATACATGACAGTGGAGAGTTAGGGTGGCAGTTAACCAATTGCTATTTAGAAATGTATCTCAGATAATAGAAATAACTTCCCCAAGTCATAGAACTTTTAGGTGGTAGACCTTAAACTGGACTTACGTCACAGGAATCCTAGTTCACAGCTCCTAAAAATTTTTTCTTAAAACGGTAGTTACAAATAATAAAATAAAATAAAATCTTCATGAGATAGATTGCAAATACAAAAAAATTGCATTGTTCTCCAGTTAGGTATGCAAGTTTTAAGGAATATGACCATTTTCCAAAAGCAGGTCACCAAGAGAAACTAAAAATAAAATGATCATGATGAAACATTTCCTTTGGGTAACATATATTGCGTCCTGTAAGAGTCAAGAAACTGGATTTCTTCGGTATCCTTTCATTTCTAGAGTCTCTTAAACTGATGCTGTACTTTCATCAAAAGGAAATAAGATACTTATGTTTTCAATGATTTTTATTTTTTTTTAGTTAGGAGACGTGTTATTTAATTGTCACTAACTGTCCTCAATCTGTCTTTATCTCATGATTCTATATTTGGCCTAACTTAGCCTGATATCCCCCCACACCCCTAATTCCACAATCTGTTCATCATGTCCCAAATTTATTATATCATGCCCTTTTCTACTTTTTTACTTTGCTCAAGCAAAACACGTCTGCTTGAATTTTTCATTCCTCCATCTATAATTAAGGTGAGCCTTGAAGATGAGCCAGATTTCAGTGTTTAGAGAGGTGGAAGAGAAAAATATTTTCTATTTTCAACATTAAAATTAGTAAAACTTCTAGTTTTCTACAGTAGTATGATGACAGTTCTACTATAAAACTTTATTAATTTATTCGACAGTTCTTGAACCACCTACTATCTTCTAGGTTAATATGTTATTAAGCCCTAGTACCAGGAAATGACCGGTTTTAGGCAGAGAAGCATAGGTACTTCTAGAGTCATGGAGAACATCTTATCCATTTTGCTGTTGTTGTTGCCCCCAGCCTGTAACCCCACTCCACAAATATATTAGGAGCCTCAATGTTTATTGAATAAACAAAAGCACACTCCGTCAGCATCAAAGCAATCTCTGAGCCTTTAAAGGAACTCAAGGGCACTTCTTGACAAAAAATGAATAGCTCCAATTCATTGCAAACTATGGACAACACGCATGCCTCATTTTCAGAAATATTGAATCTGTGTCACAGATTTGGGGAGAGCTTGGGCATCAGGAAAGTGACTCACAGTATGGCATCTCCCCTGAAGGAAGGTTTAAGCAAAGACAAATTGATTTGAGTATGTGGCCAAATACAGGCATTCCCAAAGGATAGGAGGAGCCAAGGTCTCTGGGAAGAGTTTGATCACCGTGAACATCTCCTTAGGAAGGGAGTGAGGGAGGATAAAGTGTTTGCTAGGCAGTTTATGGATGGATGAGCAGCAAAATGGCTTGATGAAATAAGGAATAGTTCTAAGACCACCTTCTTAACACAATACATTTTCCCAGCCACATGACAGGACAGGCTACTTTCCTGGAGCATGGCTTACCAGGCTATATATCTCTCGATTTCTCAATGAAAAAGATATAAATCCTAAGACTTTAATTATTTTTATATATCAATCCATTTATATATTTATACACATATATAAATAGCTATATTTACAGATGTAGGTTTAGGTAATATTGATATTGTTTAGTACTCTGTAGATAAGTAATCAGCATGAATTCAAGTACATCAGAATATCTGTAGAGTTTTACTTACAGCAGTTGTAAGAATAACCGAAGTTTGAAGTTCTCAAAGTGGACATTCCAAGGGGGCATCTCACGTGATCACCATGCAGATTCCTGAAAACCATTATGACAAGTATCTGTTGAGATGACTGTAGTTTTCTTTTTCATTTTGTCTACTCAACTGATGTCTGCAACTAAGTAATTCCTCCTTTTAAGAAAACAATTTCTTCATCTCTATGTTTCAAATATTTCTTAAAAATAAAATCTATACTTCATCCTGGCCATTTGTCATTATTATAAAAGTGTAGTATACACTTTTAAATATGACCCGCATTCCATTTCTTGAATAGGCAATACACACCCATGCACGCATACACACTCGTACCCACACAGACATACTAGGTGTACACATACACGTTTTATCTCGGGGTATTCCATTAGTTTTCTTTCAGGCCTCTGTTATGCTTCAGATACGAAATGTCCCTAAAAGCTTATGAGAAGGCAGTTTGTCTCCAGTGCAGCAGTACTCGGAAGTGGGGAGTTACTTCAGGGTAAGAATGAGCATATACTTAACATTCGGCCTTTTTTCTTTTTAACCTCATGTGTTTCTCTGCTATTCCTGAGATCTCAGCATTATTCTAAACAAATAAATCCAAATACTTGAAATTCTAGGAACTTACAAGTGAATTGGTATTACGGGTTATAGAGATATTCTCTCTCTGTCTCTATCTCCCTCTCTGTCTCTGTATGCCTCTCCCCCCCCTCCCTTCCTCCTTCTGACCATCATGAGGTGAGCAGCTTCCTCCGTAACATACACCCACTGCTCTAATCCTGCCACCCACAGGCTCAGGGCCAAGTAAACTGATACTTTGAAACTGTCTGCTGAAATAAATCTTTCCTCCTTCAAGCTGATTTTCTTAGGTGTCTTGCCGTAGTAACAGAAAACTAGCATAGACTGCAATCTAAAAGCACATATATTAAAAAATATATATTAATTTTAAGTATTTTAAGAATATCATTTTCTAAAATATATCTCTAGCCTACCTATTCTTATTAACTTTAATAAGCTTCTTTTTAATTTTATTTAAAATAAGTTAATTTTTTCTCTGAAAAATGACACATTAAATGTTATAAATACTTTCCATCTCTTCCACAAATGATGTTTCTTCTCTTCTCCAGATTATACATCTTCACTGTATTATGAAAGCATGATTTATCAAATATTATGTTAACCTACATTAAAAAAAAACTGACTTTTATTAATTTGTGGGCTATACTTTCCTATAGTTCCAATCTAGCACTAAAGCATGTATAGCTATGTAGGATTCAAGTCAGGCTAAATACATTATTAACCCCAATGCTCATTTTTTTTTAGTGTGACAGATTGACTTAGACCTGATACATTACCATTGGATAGGCTTAAAAAACAATAACATGGTTTTTATAAAATATAGAATTAGCAATGAGGAAAGAGTTATCGACTCTTTCCACATTGAAGAGGCAGTCCACGAATACTTAGGAATATCAGACTAGAGTTTTGAAGAAAGAATTCAAGTTTACCGAAGAGAAAAAGAAATGATATTTTGGCCAAAGTAAACAGCATAAGCACACACATTAAGATATATAAGAGGAGGGCGAGTTCAGCAAACTCAAAGTAGTTTAGTTTTGTTGTAGCATGAAGGAGGACCTGTGTGCTGT
This sequence comes from Hystrix cristata, assembly GCA_004026905.1. NCBI lineage: Eukaryota > Metazoa > Chordata > Mammalia > Rodentia > Hystricidae > Hystrix > Hystrix cristata. The sequence continues at coordinate 70,711 of PVJO010004449.1, read as the reverse complement.
GTTTGTATGTATGTATGTGTGTGTCGTGTGTATGTATGAATGGTCAGCTCAGAATACTGCAATATGAAACTGGAGGGAGAGCCTACAATCAGATTTCATAATGTTTCGTATTTCATACTAAAGATTTTTATTTCACAGGGGCTGAAATTTGTTATTTTTTCTTTTCTTTTCTTTGCCTTTTTTCAACCTAGATAGTGATTTTAATCAACTGGTGCCTTGGAATGATTTAATTGGCATCCCTGTGGGGGTTGGGTTAAAGGTAAAGGAGTTAGAGGAAAAGAAAATTGATTTTTATATGTAGTTCACCCTACCGTTCCTTCTTTTCTTGGCAAGTAGCAGAATAGGAGTAAAGAGAAACTGATAAGAGTAAATAATATATGTAAATTAAAGTCAGCAAAATTTGGTTACAACAAAGCTGTGGGTGAGGCTGTAGGTCATTTAAGTTGTGACTGAGGCTAGAAAATCCTTTCTAACCTCAGCCATGTGCCTGCTGCTGGTGTATTTCTTTGATGACTGGAGGAAAGCACTGCTCCTCTTCTCCACAGCACTACTCACAACAGGGAACCTGGATTCTTCCAGAATCATCAGTGCGGGGCAGAAAGAAGGAACCAGAACATTTGGAAAGCATACAGCACTCTAGACAGAGTAAAATTCCTTCTATTACAACCTCAAAGATAACTTACTATTGCTTTGAAGACAATATTTGTAGTTTTAAAAATGCTATTATTGGAATAACTTATTATCCAGATTGTAAAGTCTCAACTATATATGCCTAGTTCTTTTTTACCCTTATAAATGTTTGCTACAGTTGTTAGGATCTCCAGTTTATAGCGGTTACTTAGACCAACAAAGGCAAAACTATTGTTGAGGACTGAACTCACGAAGTTTGAACTGTGTTGAGCCTGGCTTCTCCCTAGGACTTCCCTTTACACCTGAAAGCCTTTTGGGAGTTTAGGGCTTTGTAGGAGTGCTTTTGGTAATTCTCATGTTTGCACAATTTCAGATTCCTTGGTTTTATTTCTGACTACTTTCTGATCTCTTTCACAGACAACAAATTAAGAGTATCTGTTAATACATGGTATGGCAAGCAACCTGCTACAGCTGGGAACAACTCACTTTTTCAGCAAGCTCCAATTAGCATTTTGATCTGGACAAGCATTTTGCTCTCTGAATTTCCCTGCAGGAGCAATGATTGTCACAGCCACAGCTGAAGCTCCCACTGTAGATGTGTCCTGTGGTTTGCCTTTGCCCACTGAAAACCCAATCTGCTGCTGACCCATTCTAAACAGTAACTGCTTCCCCTGAGTATTAGGTGCCTGCCTCCTTCACGGGGAAAGTAATCGTGCACAGATTGAACTAGGTATGAATATTATCTGGAATTGAAATAAAGTATAGGCTGAAATGACATTTGTGGTCTCTTTAGTATGTTTGGCACTTAGGGTATATTATCTTACTTCATCACATACCCAAAAAAGTTTGTGAGTGGCCACAAGTGATGGAGATGGTTGAGAAAAATGAGTGGAAAAGCTGTGGTCCCAAGATGGATCTCTCTTCTCTGTAAATGATATAATATCTGCTACTTACTAAGCATTTGTCGTATCTTATCCTCATTCCTCACATCACTACTTCAGTCTGCAAAATGGAGAAGAGGATTTGGATAAGTGTCTCAGGGGCACAGTAACATAAGTAGCAGTTTTAGGACATAAAAAATTATTTATTTCATTATCCCAAACACTAACGGTGCTCACTACGTTCACCTTGCTATTACTAATGGTATCAACAATCAGAAAGGATGGAGTCAGAATGGAAAAAGTAATCAAAATAAGAAAAGATGGAAACCAAGAGAAAAATATTTCAATAAAGTTAAAAGTAAGTAAGTAAGTAAATAAATAAATAAAATGTCCATGAGTGAATTCAACAGAGGATTTTCCAGGAAAAGAATAAAATCTGTTCCATAGAATGCGAGTAGTAGTAATCATAACCCTAAGTGCACAGTATGTACCAGGTACTTTGCCTTTGAGATTGCTGCAAGGATTGTAAAATATAATCAGTACTAAGTATTGTCTTTGTGTCTATTTTATGTATGAAATATCTAAGGATTAGAGAAACTGAACAACTTGCCAAAGGCACACAATAAGAAATCAGAGGGAGGCAGCCTTGGCAAGTGATCTGACTCCTCTGCCATCATCTCACTCACTAAACAACACCACTTTCTGTTCAATGCTGATGTTCCTCATCAAGGTAAAGTTTACAGATACAATGGTTTACAGCTTGATATCAAATGGAATGACACAGGGAAGATGAAAAAGGTTTGTGAATGATGAAGAGGAGCCTTTATTATGTAATGAAAATGGTGTGCTAGGAGCAGCATTTTGAGTATTGCACTGAAAATAAACTCTTCTAACAAAGGAAAGATGTTGGTGAAATAAGATTAATGTCACGTGCCAATAGAAGGGAAGCATTTTCTTCTATAACTTAGATTGTAATATTTTATTTCAGGTGGAAACATGGTCCCCTAAAATGTCAATACAATATGTGAAAGTAAGCAAATAAAATTAGCTTGATAAATAATAATAATAAATTCACCAACACAAAAAATGTTAGCTTTAAGGTAATTGATTATTTTTCCATACATTTCAATATTGTTAGTAAAATCCTACCTCATTTAACCAATTATAATTTAACCAATTATATTTGTTATTGATAATGGAATACATACAACATATAAGACAAGTAGATATAAAAACTGTAATGGGAACATTACTTGGAAAGGAGATTTTGAAAGAGGGTTTGTTCTATATCTTTAGTTCTGCTTTGGATATAGGGAGTATTAAACCAGTGGTTTCTGATTTGCTGGTTATATAAATTATTGGTACCGATTTGTGATATCCTTGTAGCTGGGAGGTGTCCTGGCTTAAAGTCACCATCCTAAGTCAGTGTAGCATGGTAGAAAGTGTGCTGGGTTTGAAATCAAATGAAATATGATTTAAATTTTATAGTAATTTTAGTTATGCATAGATTCATCAGAGGAAATAGAGGAATCACAGTTCAGTTTGAATTTAAGATAAATATTGGATATTTTTGTTTATTTTACAATAGAAGTGTCCAAATATGACACGGAACATGAATGCTTGCAGTAAATTCTTATTCCTGTTTAATACTAAATTGTAATTTAAAGGAGTATCTTTTTTTTTTTTTTTTTTTTTTTTTACTAAATGTTAGTTTGGGGAGTTCCTGGTTCCAGATACTTTCAACTAATGTAGATAAATAACTTCTTACCTACTTCAGACATTGATAATTGGAATTAAGGAAAAAAAAATGATGTAAAATCTGCATCAGCTGCTGTCATTTAAGAACTGTACCGCCAAATGTTAAATGTCACTTAAATGAATTTACTCTCCCACAACATCAAATAACATGTTAAATAACACTTGCCTTTGACTATAACATTCTTTTTCCCATTGATATAACCTTGCACATAGTGTAGAGAATTGTTTTTACGCTGCTCACTAAACTTTTATAATCAGATGAATATAAAAGGATAAAAATTTTATTGGAAGGATACTCATTCTTTATAGTTAGCAAATATTAGCAAGTATAAGGGGTGATTGTAGGGCCTTGAGTACATCTACCTCTGAATAAAGTTCCTTGAACTAAGGCGGTATTTTGATGGGAATTTTTTGTGATAGCCAGTTATACTGGTGAAATAAGTTCAGCGACTAAGGAATGTGGGGAGGTACCTCTTCAACGATGTGGATATTAGCATGTGTTTACTAAATTCAAGCTGGTAAACAAAGTGAAAAACATGGTCCTCAATCTCGATGTGCTGAAATAGCTCATTATTTCTTTTAAAATCAGGAGGTGGGGGCAGGCTGTAAGGGCAAGAAGTTAATCTCACATCCTGAGTCATCTATACTTAAAAGTGAGAGCAAACCTGACAAATTGCTTACATATATGAAAGGGAACAGATAAATCCAACTCAATTTTGTTTGATGATTCAATTAGTCTGTGTTTACAGGAATAAAATCAATAGATGGTGCTGATGTCAGCAAAATATTAAATATTCTTTGACATGCATTTTTATCTCAGTTCTCATTGGGAAATCCTGAGTCTCATTCCAATTCCAATTTCTAATGGTCTCAAGGATATCCTTTAAAATTCTATCAGTCTGAACTTCTTTGCATAAATCTTAGATTTAATCTTAAATATTTCTCATTGAAAAATGCTAGGCAGAAGACATTTCGAATGTTGAAATGATGTAAAAGCTAGACCAGTAACAAGAGTTTAAGTTAGTTTTCCAGTGAACCTTGCAAAATTTAAATAATCACATTTTATTGTTCTTTGATGAGTGGCTCTGTCTCAAAGTTGCTTGTCAGCTGAAATTTATTTCCTGAGCAGGGCAAAAGACCAAAAAAAGTGTTATTCATTGCTATAACCATTTGAACATTTTTCAAGCATATTTGTAAAACTACAGAGCTAATTCAATAATTTATTGAAATTATCATAAAAGTTCAGCAAATCATGCATTGCGTTCAGATCCTGATATATGCTAGATTTCCTGTTTTCACGAGTCAGCAGCTTTATAACTATAACCATTTGAATTTCAAATGATAAATTTATATCTAGCATAGCCCTAGAATGCATAAAAAATGATGAGAGGGCACCCTTTAGAGAAATTTAAAAAGAATTCTGCATTTCATAATTTGATATATGTAAAATAATCCATTATACACTAAGGCTTATATTGTGCCAGCAAATGTAAAAGGAAATGCAGACTCTCGTCTGTGCCCAGCACACGGCAACACAACAGAGATGCGTTTCCTTGAGTTATGAACTACCAGCTCCCACGTATGCCGCTTTCTTTATTCTCTATTGGAAGGGGTGCATATGTAACACACTGAAGGGCTCTGTGGGATTAATTACTATGGTAGAGCTTGGCGGAAGGAGAAAGAAGGGATGCCAACCAAAGTGAGAAAAAGAACTTCGTAGCCATCTCTATCAGGCTAGAAGTTTCATCGAAATATTTATTCCACAGCCAAGACAGAGAGCTTTGTACTTTTCTGTCCTTTGGAAAATCTACTTCCCAAACCTATTTCCTACCACATTTGTTCCCGTGCAATTACTATCTTATCTGACTTTGTTTGTTGCTTTCTTTGTCATGGCTCAATAAGACATATTGAAACCAATACCGTTAACTTTATTCATTTTTATCTCCACTAAATATTACAATTCTGGAAAATGGGCAATAATGTTAATCTCATAATACCTCAAGTACTCTGGCAATAAGGACAAAAAATGGGAGTTGTCAACAATCACATGAAAGTTGTTCATGGGACCCCAAATGTGAGATTTGAGTATCAGTTACCTGCAAATTCTGTGTGAGGTCATTAAGTTAAATTCTCTTAGCTTCAGTTTCCTTATGTGTATGAAATCTATAGAAATGGTGACAGTGTAAGGATCAGAAAAACTACGTGTTTATAAATTTGTCTCTACCCATTTGCAACTTGCCTCTCTTTTCTCATTTCCACAGATACTGTTGTGATCATTTTTAAAAATTTTACCTACACATAACCGAAAATTTTACCTCCAATAATCCAAAAAGTAATGTTTTGAAAGCTTGAAACTTAATTTTAGGCCATTAGTTCACAAAAGTTTCTTGAATTTAACATGATAATTGTTTAAAGATAAAGGAGTATATTTATTTTTTAACTCTTAAACCAGATGATCAGTAAAACAAATGCCTGACACATCAACTGAGATAAAATTGCCCCTTAAAGCTATGTAAAACATGGCTATATGGGAGATTAAAATGCATAGATATTTACTGAGGCCCAGCTGTGGTTTACAACTAATTAATAAGTAGAAATATCTTACATAGTTCACCTGTGTTATATTACCAAAAACTGATGTCAAGAATGACTTCAATAACATTGCATAAAATAGGCTTTCACTGTTTAATAGCCACACTGAATAATTTGTCTTTCTTCTTCCTTTGTTAAACAGCAACACACACACACACACACACACACACACACACACACACACACACTACATTCTACAAAAATAAAAACCATAAACACAAAATCTTCAGAAATGACTGCTACTGTGAGTAAACCGAATTGAAAAGGAAGGCCAGTCCCTGACATTTTGTCTTTGTCTGCACCAGTAATCTAAAATCTGTTCCAGCTTGAGGGATCATACTCTGTATTGGGGTTAAGGCAGCCTGTGTGGGGAAGCCGATGCCTTTCTTCTGCTTTGTTTTGATTCATGATAGTTTACTTTTCTGTCTTTGGGATCCCTTCATTTTTCAAGAAGGAAGAAAAAAGGAGGAAGAAGGAAGAAGAAGAAGAAAAAGAAAAAGAAGAAAGGAAGGGTCAGGAGTTCCTCACTAAGTATTATAAGGAAAGAAATATTTTCCTAAAATTTAAGTAGTTGAGTAAGGCAGAAGGAATCATAGTACCCTTTGGGTGCTGGAGAGAAGGAAGGATACATTTCTACCTCACCAAAATCACAAGATGATTGACAGTGAATCACTGAAGAGAAGATACAAGTAGACAGGTTGCAAATCTAAGTATTCACTTTCTTCCTCCCAGAGTTTGTTAAAAATTCTTTCTCTTTCTCCATAAACATTGTTTATAAGCAGCTTAGGTTTGGGAAAGTAAGATGGTCGTGTTTGAAATTATCAACAACTTTTAAAAGCGCAGTTGAAAAACATTATGTTTTCCTGTAAGGAGTCTTGCTTCATAGTGTGGAAGTGTAATTAGGTGTAGCTAAATTAAAGCACCTGATAGCATCTTTTCTTTCAAGGAAAAAAAAATAGTAAAAGTCTCTGATATGAATGTGCTGATGCCCTCAGGCAAATACACTGCACATACTTGGGAACTGGCTGCCAGGGCCTCCCCATCTGCTGTGGCATCGCGGGTGAGCCTGCATTGTGCGCTGCATCTCCTGGGATTGTCTCCTGGAGACCTTCACTCTGGAACTGTCAGCTAGTGCAGCTTTGTGCGGCCACCTTTGACCTCTGTCCCTAATCCACTCTGACACATTCCAGGCTGTCACACCGTGTCATCCTCTCTGGTTCATTGCACAGCATTCAAGCCAGCTATTGGCATGTCCTTTCTCCCATCTGTGTGTTCAAGTTTAGGCTGGGTCAGGAGAGACACCACTGTTTCTCTACCTCGCTCCTGACAGCTCTCTGATTTTTCAGCATTTAACTTTATAAACACTTACTTGCAAAGCCCTGAAGTCAAGTGACAAATATATTGGTAGATTTAGCATCTTGAGAATATTTTTGTTTGTTTATTGGTTTAGAAGGCTGCTGAAATGCCCTTTTAAACATAGGCTACATCTATTTCATTTCCATTCCTTTTCTACCTTCTTCCTGAGTTTTACGAATTGCTGCAATTCCCATTATACATTCTTCAAGGCTCATTTCCAATGCCACATTCTTTGGAAAGCTCCCTCAATTGTCCCACAGCGAATAAAGATTAATCACTTTTATGACCTCTGTAAACATTTTGGCACTATGTATTTCCTTTATGTAATTCTTTCAAGTAAATATTAGGATTTAGCACTTACTGTTTCAGACATCTCTTTAGGTGCTAGATATTTAGTCTCAAAAAGCCTGATAGAGCTCTAAGTCTAAGCCTAAGTCTAAGTCTACAGGGCCCACATAATAATATATAGTTAAAATAGAAGAGTGTAAAGGAATTAACATAGCCCTGAGGAGAAAATTGCTATAATTTAAGGGATCAAGAAAAGTCACATGAGGCCTGGGGATGTAGCTCAGTAGCGGAGCATTTGCCTAGCTTATGGAGAGCTTTGTGGTCAATCTTAAACACATGAAAACAAAAGAAAAGAAGGAAAGGAACGCAAAGAAAGAAGGAAGGAAGGAAAGAAGGAAGGAGGAAAGGAAGGAAGGAGGGAAGGAAAGTCACATAAAAGGGGAGCAGTAATTATGAGAACAAGCAGACAAAATACATAATTCTGAATTTCCAACAATTACTTGAAAATCTTGAGCAGGATGTTCAGTTTGTTTGATCCAATATCTACTCAACGGTAACTCACTAACGTGCATAGTCTGGAAATGAAATAGCATAATCAAATGAGGTCGTGACTGTCACATATTTATCATCACAAAGTAGCCTTAAGGATATATGCTTCATCCATATTAGGGAAAGAGAGCTGGACCAAAACAAGTCTAAAAGAAATACACTAATGATGATAATTCTGTTGCAACAATAATAGCTCATAGACACATTGGCTAAGTCTGTAGTACTTAACATCAGTAGGCTCAAAATGAATAAAATTAAGTGGCCATTGCATTTAACAGGGATGGAAGAAACTCTCCTTTTGAACTTTTTAGTAGCTCCTATTTGTATGTTGTCACCTTGAACAGAAGACCATGCCTTCACATTGCAAGGTGTGTGGGGGAGGGGTGTGTGTGTGTGTTGTCAAGGGCTGGCATTCCAAGGGAGGAGGGCAGTGGGATTGGGATGTTGCTAGATGAATCTACATAATTCTGTTACAAATCTTTCAGTAGTAGATATCTCCCACTTTGTAATTACTTTTCCATATTTTGGAGTTATTTATCTAATCATGAGATGTATTTTCTTTTCATTCTTCAGATAAAGATGGGGCCGATGACATTCTCTTGCTCATAGGAGGTTATCAAGGCCACCCGCTAAATGGCTAATTGGGACAACAGTCCTGAGACTCACTGGAGTCTAAGAATCCTGGTTTTTTTTTTTTTTTTTTTTTTTTTTTGGTATAAGAATCTTGACTTACTGTGATCAGAATTTTGGCCACACTGTGGTCACCAAGAAAACATGGAATAAATATCTGGTCTACATTTTCTACTATTGTGACATATAGATTTTCTTCCTTTTCTAAAATGATGATTTAGGACATGGGGGAAAATAATACTCTGTTATTTCTTCCTTTTTTATTCCATTCACTGTGATTTAAGCAAGGATTTCATCCTTTCAGTATTAAGCCTATGTACTCTAAAACCAGGTTTAAAAAAATGTTTGCAAGAAGTGTAATGATTGGATAATTTTAAAAGTTAGAAAAGAGAAAGTAGAGCTTGGGTATAAGTCTCTGGCATCAGACAAATCTGTATGTCATGGCACCAACTGCCAATTCTGCCCAAGTCATTTAAACACATCACACCATGGTATCCTTGTGAGTAAAAAGATTTTAGTGAGACCTCCTAGGGCTGATAGGATGCTTAGATCAGCTCATATGGTATGATGTCAGAATTTAATATATTTCAATATCTTGATTGTTTCTTTTTCTTTCTTTTTCTCATCCAAATCAGTGCCGGACATTTGTCTTGGAAGCTGAGGAACAAATTTACAGTAAAAGAGACACTATGGAGACATGAGTAAAAAGACTTAGCAGTCCAGTGTCGGTAATTTATATTGGGTGGTAAAAAGAGCTCTGATTGAAAAGAGATTTTTAGGCTGAGGAATACATAGTACATGGAGCTATAGCATTCTAAGAATGGTAAATAGCTTGTTAAAAAATGAAAAGAGAGCTTTGTATCCTGAAGAAAAAGATCACAATGGTTAAAACATCGAGAGGTAGAGTAACATGGACTTCAGCATAGAAGTCGCAATTTCAAAAGCCACAATTATAAAATTGGAGTAATGACCTGATAGTTTCAGACAATCTCTTGTCTGTTTCTAAGATCCCTCTGTGCTCAGCATTGGCTAACTAGAGAGGTTGAATAGTTGTTGTTGGAATCACTTTCCCTGGACCATTTGAGTTTCGGATTGTGTCTTTAACCTCTGCCATCCCTCCAGAAAAGCAGGTTTACTTCTGCTTTGCTATTAAGGTAGAAAAAACAGGTTCTAGGGGCTTCAACTTGCCCTTTCCTACCATGATATTATGAATTCCAGAGACATCAATGTGGACATTATCAGATAGTTTCATTTTGAACTGTACATTTCAGACCTGAAGAAATGGATATGGGAGGAGTTCCAGGATACAGCAGAGACACCATGAAATTAAAACTGCACTAAAACTCTATTAAGTCTCTTGGCGTCCATTGCCCTGAAATCTGACTGGTGGATCATATGGGGTTTTGTGTCTCTGACCCTGAGTGACAGTTAAGGATGATATTAACACTAAAAAGTCTGCTTATTGGCCCTTCACTAGTGCACACTCATCTTTGGAATTATTATAGGACACCATGTTAGAACTATAAGTAATTTTTGTAGTATGTATTTTTGGTGGCAATGTGATGCAGCCTCCGTCCTCTAGTCAAAGGATTCTGGGTCTGGAAACTGGCTAAAATTATTTGGGAAGATGTGATTTTTTTTTTTTTTGCAGTAGTTATTTAGTTCAAATAGCCATAATCCTGTTGTTTCATCACATATGAATAGGCAAAATTATAAAGTTCTTTTGGCAGATAAGTTATTCCTAATGAGTCACACTTTCTGCATGACAGTCTTATAATCTGCTGGATATTGAGCCTATTTATATGTTTGGAAACAATGAGATGTTGAACCCTTATTTGGGGGACTATCAGTATTCTCTTACAAGGAAATTACTTCCTTTCTTTAGGAAAGAGTGTACTTTCTCACACAGGGAGAAATAAATGCTTGGGTAAAATGTCCTTTGGACTCTCACATCAAGATCTCAGCAATGTACAGAGCTCCAGTCTTTGAAAATCAATGCCATGATTTAACATAAGAGACTTTGTAATGCTGTAATTTCAGCTTATATTGTAAGTCAGCTCCTGAAAGGATTAGAACTTGGTTTTAATTTTCAGAAGTCATAAACCATTTGCTATAGAAGACAATAGTTTCACTTATGAAAAAAAACTTTTTTTCCTCCTTTATTCAGATATTGACCTGGAAATTTAAAGTCAAGAGCTTGTCATTTTGTTTTCCAAGTTTTCCAGACCACTTAGAAGCAATCAACCAACCCTACTATGCTATGTATTTCCACTAAAATAATCTATATGCATTTAAAACCAGATGACTATAGATGACAATTTAAGTGTCTCTAGCCCTTAGTGACATTTTCCCACCATACTCTCTTTACTACCAATATTCAGTGTGTTATCAGCAGCAAAGCCATCAATACTTTACAACTATCAAATGAGAGAAGCAACTTTAGATGTATTATACTTTTCCAACCTGAATAATTTCGGGTGAGAAAAACTGCTCAGAGGTGTAAAGTTACACTGACTATTATGGAATAAGGGGTTATTATGAGAATGGACTATTAAAGAGTTGAAAAAGGAACTGAGAGTGTCCAGGAGGGGAGATACAGGCCCTGAGCTCCTCCTATAAAACAAGTAGTCATCAGCCTAGTCCATTTTCTGGGGTAGAGCTGTGAAAGGGAAGGTGGTTGCAAGTCTACAGGACTTCGTTCTATGATATTACAGACAAGTATCACACACACTTTAGATAAGCGCTTGACCTGTAGCTGCCTTTGTTGAGTGGGGGTAATGCCTCAGGGCAGAAAGCAGAACAGAGGACACAGATAAACTGGATCTCTTAGGCTTCCTATACATCTGTTCATCATTGCATCTAATGAAAATAAGTTTCAGAAAATACCACTTGCTGTTTCATTTTGGTGTTCAAAATTACATGAAATATTCTACAACAAAAGGAACAAGATGTCCTTAGAAAAACCACTGAGTCTAGAATGGGGATGAGAAAGACACAGATGAGCCAGGAAAAACTTGTATAGTCAGAGAGCAATGAAATGCCAACGTAACAATGAGAATAACAGAAAGGTGATGGACAGAAGACCCATGCCAAAAGAGTTGGCAATGGTAAATTCTAGGATAATACAAGAAATGAAATGTCATGACACAACTAAACCCTGTCCTCCCCAAGACTAAATATATACCCATGAGTTCAGAATGATAACAAGTAACCAAACTGATAGATGAAGGAAAGTAATAAATCTTTCTTACCCTGGAATTATATACAATAAATGGAGATACTTCCTTTTCCTTCAAGTAAATTTAATTTAACTCCTCTTGAATACTGTTTGGGATGTTACTCATCTACAAAGATTAGGGTATGCAAAGGAATAAATGATAATTTTGTACCATAGAAGCCTGTCAAACACTATTTTAACCATGTTGTATAGGATGAGACCATTTGTGGTAAATCATATGTATAGAACTTATATCTTGATTTACTATAAGGAAGGTACTTTGGCACTATTGTTCTTATAAAAAAAAAATAGTCCCAGTCTAATAATGAGAAAATATCAGAAGCTTGATTTGCGAGATAGTCTACAAAACACAGATAACTATTACACAAAAATGTGGGTTCGCAAAAGAAAATTAGCACCATAAGTATTAGGCAGCTTTTTTGGTAGCTGGGACATAATATTTGATATCCACTGTATTAGTTACTTTTCTAAAGTCAATGGTTTGCAAGAGAGCAGATTTAATACGGGACATTTACAAGTTACAACATTGACACACACAAGCCAAATGTAGGAAGCATGCAGAACATCTACCTATGCACTGGAGACTCAAAAGTTCAATCAAGGGCTGGGAGTCCATGGCAATGTCCCATGTACATCTGTGTCTGCACTAAAAGGCTGAGGAAATCTATACAGGAGCCAGGGTACAACACTCACAGTGGAGATGACAACCAGCGCTCTCTCGAAGCAAACAGCAGCCATCCTTGACGACAGCAAGGCCCCAAGCTCCTTCGGCTACAAGAACAGCGGAGTTCCCTTTGGGAGAACCTCCCACAACAGAGCTTCTCCTGAAAAACTGCCAGCCGCCATCTTTTGCTCCCGTTCTCCTTCATACTCTGTTGACAATAAACTTCAGGTGGATCCTTTATACACAGACGCATACTAACTCAGTTCAGCTGGGCATTCCTGCTCAAATTGACCACGTGAGAACACCACGTCTACAATTTAAAAGAGGAGAAAATTAAAATAAATAAATAAATAAAAATTTTTAAAGAAGAGAAAATTATTTAGCTTACAATTTAGTCCATGATCTGTTGTCTGCGAAGCAAGGAAATTATGGTGGAAAGGCACGGCATAAGAAAGCTAATTAGTTAGTGGTAGCCAAGAAGCTGATCAGAAAAATAGCACCCAGAAAGAAAGGGTCATATACAACCCCAAGTCACATGTCCACGACCCAACACCACACACCTGGAAGTGTGTGTTACTAATCTCTTAGGCAGACTCTGACCAATCAAGATGACACAATGAAATTTAACCTGGCCTAATCCACCCCATTGCCAATTTGACACAAAAGTGCATCTCATCAACCCATACATAATCTCTAAATAAACAGAAAACAAGTTCATAATTTCACTGAACATGCTACAACTATCCTGCGAAAAATTGAAACAAAATAATACCTTCTCCAAATTTCAAGCATTGCTTTAAAAATCCAAGTGACATTTCCGAGACTCAAGGCAAACTTGGGGACCCCTGTAAAAATCAAATAAAGTTATATAACCCCCAGATACAGTGGTACTGCGTAAACATTTCCATTCCAAAAAGAGAGGAATAGAGGAATAGAAAAGAATAGAATCAAAGAAAGACTGAAACCCAGCAGAGCACACAAAATTCTGCAGCTCCGTATCAGGCATCCAGGATGAATGGCACAGAGAAGTGACTTCCAGAGGGCTTGGGTGGCCCACACCTATGTCCCTGGTGCACCCTACATGGTTTCTTTCTTTGGCTGACTCTACTCACAACCTGAAGTTTTCCTCAGTGGAAATTTCACATTCCAGGCATTTTTGAATTCCTGGGGTCTCCATTGCTCTTGACCTTCATTTCCACTGCTTCACACACTGCCCTCTCATTGGCTTCCTGCCTGGCCTTCCAGGTCTTCTTGTGAAATCCAGATGGAAGCTTCACTGACAACAAAACTCTTGGATTATGCATGCCAGTAAAACCTGCATCATATTGAGGATGTCAAGGTCTTCTGCCAGCTCCATCAGTATACAGAACTCCCTTGAACCTTGGCTGCCATGACTTCAGAGTGTCTGGATGGTTTATCATAGTGAAATGGATCCTGAAGAAGCAGTTCCATAGGTGACCCTTCTTCTGTAGAGATTCCAGAGACATTCTTCTCAAAAGAAAAGTTTACAATTTTGCACCCTTGGGCTTACAATAGGTGGGGTCTACTGTATTTCTGAGATGCGCTCAAGACATCTTTCTTCTTACTCCGCACAAAATACTTAGTTTCTTTTTAGTGGTGTTAATCTCTCCAGAAATACCTCCTTTGGTGCCAATTTTACACATAATTCCATTGAGGTTGCAATTTGTCAAATATTTTTGCTCTGTTTTTTGCCCTTGATTCATACTATATATCTAGCTAAAAGTAGCCACAGTACTCATGTCACTGCCTAAGCATTGGGCTGTGTTGAAATTTCATCCACCAGATCTATTAGTTGACTGTCATTAATCTCAGCCTCCTGCGATTTTCAGGGCAAAATACAGATAATGTTTTTGCCACAGTGAGACATATGTGGTCCAGATTCTCAAAGTATCCTTATTCTTAATTGAACCCTCACAAGCCTGGGCTTTATTGTCTGCATCTGTATCAAGGTTCTAGTGTTCTGAGTTCTGAGGAGAAGAATCACTTATCACTCTCAGCTGACAATCATCTATGCTTTTTCTGGCCCATTTCTCCAAACTCCTGCAAAGCTTTCCCCTGTACTAGTTCAAAACTTCTGAACTACATGGTCAGACACAATTGCAGCAATGACCTCTACTTGTCTGCTGCCAGTCTTATGTATTGGTCAGCTTTCACATCACTGAGATACAGCACCTTACATCAACAACCAGAGGAGAGGTGTATCTGGCTCAGGTTTACAGAGGATCCATTTCATGATCAGCTGACTCCAAGGCAGAAACATCATGGCAGATGGGTTTTGTAGATCAAAGATTCTTAGTTCTTGGTGCACAGGAAGCACAGTGGGGAAAGAGCACCAAAGTGGAAGGGCCCAAGGACCATAAATAATATCCCAGATCATGCTTCAGTAACCCCCCAAACCCAGAAGTGTTCATCAGTAATCCCCTAGGCAGCTTTCAAAACAATCTAGTTGACGAAATTAAGTTTAACATCATGCTGTCCAAGATCAGAGTAGAGTTAGGAGACCTGAAAACCACATATAATGTGATATCTTGAATGGGACCTTGGAATAGGGAGTAACAATTCTGTGACAAAAATAATAGTGTTTGGGTTCCTTAACAGTATTTTACCCAATGCTCATTCTCAGTTTTGACATATGTACACTATGGCTATGTGAAATGAAAACATTAAGGAAATTCAAATGAAAAGTATGTGAAGACTTTCTATAGTATTTCTGTGGATTTTATATGAATCAAAAATTTATTCTAAAATAAAAAGTTCTTTAATAAAAAATTAAAAAATATTGTTTTTGTTTCCCTGTTTCCCAATCTTAAACTCATAAGGAAGGTGATTCTGAAATGACAATTCTAGTCTAGTAACTAGATAAGGAATGAAAATAATAATTATACAAATGGAGACAGAGAAGTTGGAATTTATTTCCTCTCCTTTTGTTATTGTATGTAATTTAGATGCAAAAGAACCTTTTATACCCCTGGAATGATTCAATATTCTTTAGAACAAATGTCATTTATCCTTTCTTTGTCATAGTGGTATCTTCAAGGGTGGAACCAGGAGTTGATAAATTTTTACATTTTCTCAACCAATACTGACATTGTTCACTATTTGAATATGAACTATAAAGAAAATAAAATTGTTGTGAAGATTTTGAATGATAGGTTTTGCAAAGAGTTAGGAAAATATATAACTAAATAAGAGCTCTAATGTCAGGGAAAAAAGTTTACCTGCCTATTCCCGAAGTAAAATTTAGTAATATATCTCAAGCTCAGTTTATTTTAGTAAAATAAATTGAGAATTTTAGTAAAGTAAGTTAACCACTGATTCTTTTATTCCCTTCAATTATTTAGGAAGTAGATACCAAACACACTTTTTTATTCATTTGTTATTTTGGAACAATTATAAACGTTTTCCAGAGGAAAAATAGAAGAATAACACAATGAATATTCATACATTCTTCACCTAGCTATGCCAATTAAAATTTTGTCATATTATGGAGTACTACACTGCCATAAAAAGGATAAACTGGAGTCATTCATATACAAATGGATGTTCCTTGAGAACATACTCTTAAGTGAAATAAATCAGACACTCATGAGCACACATCGAATTGTTTCTCTGATATGAGAAACCGTAACTGTAAATAAGGACAAAGAGGTGTAATAGATATTATATAAAAGGAGGATGGTGTGCAGAGGAGAGGAGTACTAGAAGGAAAGAAGGGGAAAAGCAGAAAGACAACAGGGGAAAGAGAGGGGAAAGGGAAAATATGGAAAATGATGAATGAACCTCCTGTAAATAGGAAGGGAGGGAGCAGAGGGGAGGGGCGGGGAGAGGGGGGGAGAACCAAGATGCCTCATGTATAGGTACAGAATAAATGTAATGAATGTGACCAATGTATGTAGAATGTACCAATACATGTTCTTGGTTTGAAATAAAAAAAAAAAATGAAGAGAAAAAAAATAAAATTTTGTCATATCATCATTTTATTCCTATGGCCCCTTACCTCTATGTGGTTGTACTTATATTTATATTCATAGTTATTTGCTAAATCTCAGACATTCATCATTTCTACAAGTATAATCAATTATAATTATAACATTGTTTAGTACCAGAGATTTGTAGAACTTCAACAGAACCAGATTTCAGTTTTGGTTCAGGTAGTTTTACAGCATCACAATATATATCATCCAAAGTTCGTTTGAATATTCTTTGGTATGTAAAGCTCCTAAAGGTTGATAGACCTCCCATTTCAGCTGCCTGTGGTTCTATATGATATACTTACTTAGAAAGAACTTCATATTCACATCTCACATTTCATCACCATGATTCAACTGAAATGTGGTTACTAATTCTTGTAATGTTTATGTCTGTTTCTTCTACATTTAAAATGTATTGGACCTGTGAGTGGTTTTCCTCTCCTAGTTGTCTCTGTTGTTTGAGTTCTTATTAGCATTAGATTATTTTTATATTTAAAATTATATACACCAACGTCATGCTTATTGCATTATGTTAAGCCATATTCTGTTACCATCTGAGTATTCAGTGGTATTTGTTTTACACTCATAAAATTTTTAAAAAAGATAAAAAAAAACAAATTTTCTTAGCCCAAGAAAGACAACTGGGACTTTCTAGTGTATCATAGATGCTATTGTTGACAAAACATTTTTATTCACTCATTGGATATTGATCAAGCACATGTCATGTGCCGGGCACCATTAGTTTATGTGTTTCAGCATTAGTGAAGAAGAAATATGAACCCGTGTCTTTGTGGTCATTACATTTGAGATGAAGGTGGCACAAAATAACAGATAAATGTAAAACTTATAGTATGTCTTATATAAAAAATAAAACTCATTAGGGCAATAGGACTGATGGAAATGAGAGAGACTATTTTGTAGAGTCGTTAAGGAAGCCTTCACTGGTAACATTTTTGAAGAGAGAGAAAGTAAATGAGAAATGAGACAAATTAGTGTGGTTAGTCAGAATATTAGTCAAATATTCTGGTGATTGATCTTCCCTAGATTGAACCAGGAAAAGTAAGCAGATGTAGACTGAAGGAAATAGAGAGTTACCAAAGGTGAAGTCATAGATGTGATGGATCTGAGATGAGAGGGAAGGTCAGCAGAGGGCACATCATGTAACTCCTTAAAATTTGAAGCATTTACTCTTCATGGCACAGAAAATTATGGAGGCATTTTGAATAAGGCAGTGACATTTGATTTACATCCAGATCATTATGGGTGTTTATATGAGATAGAGAAAATGTAAGCATGTTGCATTTCATCGTTGTGTGACACTATACAAATTAACATGTCTACACTTCAGTAGTTACATTTGTAAAATGGGGAAATGGATACTGTAAGATAACTGATCAGAATATTGTGGTGATTTGTTCGACTAGGATATGTAATCGCATATTTCAAAGTCGAATCTAACTTTGATCAGAGACATAAGGTCAAAGCTCTAAGTGGGCTAAAAGAGGGGAAAATCACTTGGATAAAGTACATAGACTCCACTGAAAACTTCTGAGTGCTTTTTATTTCTTAAAATTAACTACTATTTTTTTAAAGACTCATGAGTATGGGGATATCCAGTTAGGGCCACATTTTCAGCCTGGTCTCAAGTGTTTATACATTTAATATTTGTTTAACAAGAAATCTATAGCTAGTTAATTAGATAGCACGCTTAATTTCTCATTTTCTTTAGTCATATGGGTAAATGCTAATTAAATTCCCGAGCATTCCTCACAAGTGTAATGTAATAATAGGAACATCGGCACACACTTATTGGTTCTGCAGATTTGAATTAATTACTTTGCAAGTAGATTTATCTTTCATATATTTATACCTCAATAGGTGCTTTTCCCTGACAATCATGGGTAATTTAATTTCCATACTGCTACCTTATTAATTCTAAATTAAATGTTTAGTAGGAGTTTAAAACTTGCTGAAACTCAAGTTAGTGATACTTCTCCCACATATCTGGATTTTAAATTTTAGTGCCTGAAATTCATGCCACCTTCTGGTGCTAAGAAAAGAATAGTGACAATTGATAAGGCAACAAGAAAGACCTCAAAATTTAATTTGGAAATTGACCGAGAGGTCTGCTACCAAACTGTGCTTCATAAGCATCTTGCAGGACCTACCTTGATGTTTGATCAAATATTGCCTTCTTCACTATCTAGGGACATAAGACATTTTTTAAAAAAAATAAAATTTAAAAACTAAGATACTTTTGTCTTTCGCTCTCACTCTCCTCTCCATCCCCACTGATGCTGCTATGTTCATCCTGAACCCCATCATGTCCGATCTGTATAATTTTAACAGACTTTATTGTTTACTCTTCCCAGGTATCCTGTATGCATTCTCCACACTGACATCTGTGTATCCAAATTAATAGCTAATCGCTTCTCTCCTGGAATGTCTTCTTTCCAGAGTGTGTTACAAACTCTTTAATAATGACATGGAACCTCATTCTCTTTACATCTGCGATCTCACTCTTCATTTTTGTTGCCATTATGTCCAAAATCAGAGTGCTGTATGTAATTTCAAATGCACTAATGCTTCTGTGTGTCTGTGTGTCTCCTCCCTCCCTGTCCTGGCTAATGCTAACCCATCTCTCAAACTCAGAGGCCAGTTGATTGAATGAAGGAAGAGATACTTGTGTTCTTCTTAAATTATCAAGTGCTAAGTGTATTTTATGTTGAGGGAATGTAAATGTCAACATATGGATTGTGAAAAGAGTGGGAAGCTTTTTCCTCCTCTCGTGACCTGTTTTATTCTATTTAATATGCTCCTTGAGCACTTTATCACAAGAATGATTGTTGTGTTTTTGTTTTATGTTTCCTAATTTGGAAACCCTCTTGGACCCAGAGACTGACTCATTGATGTCTAATACATCTATTTAACAGTAATTTACTGAGTAGCCTGCATGCTACATATTGGAATAAACATACTCTATGGTATAGAAAGGAAACAATGGACAGATTGACAACTGAAAGCCGCCACAAGATTAATTCCATGCAAATCACATGGTAATGTTTAAGAGTAAAGACTCTAGAGTCATACTGCTGAGTGAGTTATTAAAACTCCTAAGCCTGAAATCATGAAAACTAGAAACAGAGGAATATTTAGGGTGCTTTGAGGGACAAATAAATGACTCCGTTGAAGTATCTGAATTTGTTGCTCACATAAGCTATTTAAAAAGCTCCAAATCCAGTTAGCTAATAAGTTTGAAAAATATTCTACATTAATAAGTTTAATGCACACAATAGGTACTTGAAAACATTATGATAAACGATGTGCTATATTGTTGGTGATAAAACAAAAGTTCAGTTCTTATTCCAAGGAATATGGTGCATAACAAAGATGACAATGCTCACCCTTTTATTTATTCATCAATAAATAATAAATGTACAGGACATGTAAGTAAACAAGAAAAATAAATAATTGAGAGCCTGTAGTTTCATCAATAAGTCATACATTTCTTCCAAGTTGACAGAGAATTTATATTTTATTTGATGATATTAGTGTTTGTGATAGCTTGAAAATTTTAAAGAAATTTACAGTGAGACATTTCAAAGAGAATAACTCCAAAAGAAATGATAATAATTTATAAGTATATATATCTATATGGATAAATTATGAATTTGTGCAAAAATTTAGAGGATCAGAGGAGTGAAGAGCTAGGGGAGAAAAAAAGAGCAAGATTAGTTTCTCAATAATACTGTACCTCACTCTTTGAAATCTTAAAATAGCTTTCTCAAGGATTATCATATTTAATGCTGAGGCTTAGTAGGGAGGTAAGAAGTGGCCACACTTAGAGTAAAGAAAAAACAACTCATCAAGTATCACAGACTATTTTATTCAACTGTCTGCCGCTGGAACAAAATATCTGAGATAATCATTTTTTTTTTTAAAGAGCTTATTTGGCTCATAGTTTGGGAGGTAAATTATAGTGAATCTGCCCTGTTGCTTTGGGGGTTTATGTAGAGTCAGTAGAGCATGTGGGAGTGTGCAGCAGAGAGAGCAGCTTGCCTCAAAGTTAAGAGCAAAGAGAAAGACAGAAAGGGGCCAGGGCCTCAATATCCTTTTCGTGAGCACAGCACAGTGACCAAACTGCTGACCAGGCCCCACCTCTTCAAGGTTTCACCACCTTCCACTAGCAAAAGAGTCTTGGAAGTCTACCCTCAACTCATAGTGCGTGTGGGACATTCCACATCCAAACTACAGCACAGACCTGAGGACGGAACTGGAGCAACAACTCTGAATTTCTACTACTTAACGTGGGCTTTTCCCACTCCACCCTTGCTCCTTCTCAAGTTCTTTGGAAAGTATCCATTCAGCTATCCAGTTCGAGGAACATTTTGTTTTTGTAAATTTGAATATTAAGTCTCCTTTATTTTACCTTTGATTTTAAAAGTTAATCAGACTTCAACGAAACAACTGTAAAACACTATCTATAATTAATAAGAAGGTAACTGGTGCCTAATTGTCTATTTCTAAAGGAGTCATTGCGTGCTTCACTGACACGTTTAATACAGAGACAGGAAATTCTGACGCTTGATTGTGGAATTACAGTGCTTTCCTTGATGCACGGTAATTTAAGGTCTTTTAAAGATGGGGAGGAGTCCTTTACTGCCTACCACTGTGTCTCTCTCAATTACGACAGAACTTCAGTGTCTCCCCACTCTATCCTTTATTTGATTTCTCTTCTAGCTGTCTGAGTTTTCCCTCATGTCATATTCTTCTCTCTAAAATCCATTTCCCAGTTCACCTGTGAGTCATGCCTGATTCACAGTGCTTACCCTGAGTCCTTCCTTCCTTGAACTCAGCTTCAGATTTTACTGTCCCTTGTCTAAATGCTCTGTCTGGCACTAGGCATCTTTGTTCCTGCAGGACTATGGTGAAACAAGAGTGTGCCGAAATGTATAGATTAATTTTTTTTATACTATGAACAAGAGGGAAATAAATCCTTCTGTCCTGTCAGCCCTATGATGAGACTCAATGAAATGTTCAAAATATCAACCACATCTATGATATCATAATAAGAGACATTCTTTCATTCTTTTTCACGTACCCTAGCCCCAGATAATCTGAACTGATATCTGGTCTTTAAGGCACTGGTCCTCAAATTTTAATGGGCTTTAGAATCAACTGAAGGGCTCGGTGTAAAACAAATTGCTTGACTCTGTTTCTCCAGAAGTTTGTATTCAGTAGGTTTGGGTGAGATCTAAGTGTCAGTATTCCTAAACTGTATACAGACGGTGTTGGTGTTGTCAATCCAGACTATCTCACGTTGAAAGCCACTCATTAAAACATACTTTCATTTCTTCCACCTCTGTGCCTCTCCATCTGAAACACCATCTCCCAATTTAAACCAGCTCTCCAAGTGACATTCACTAAAATGCTACTAAAAAGGCTGCCCTATGCATCTACTCAGTAACTGAATGTTACTGAGGTATTACTAAACTCCAGATACTGAATTTTGTCTGTGTCCTCAGGCAAATTCGATCACAAAGATATTCTTAGTTTTTGCAGCTAGAAAAGACTATTTTCTTCTTCTTCCTGGAAGACTACTGTACACTACTCCCTTGCAACTCTGAGGGCCGTCTTTGGATCGGCACCATTGAATTGTCTCACTTCCAGCTTGGTGGGAATGTGAGCTTAAAACCCACCACAGCTTTACGAATTCAGAATCTGCTTTTTGTCAAGATCTTAACCGATTCATACATCATTAGACCTGGAGAAATATTGTTTTACTATCCCATTACTCCTTTAGGTGAAAGTCTAGGTTTTACTCAGCTGTGAAACACCGTTAACATTTCACAAAGCATCTGGCATATGATAGAAGGAGGAGAGAAAGAGCAGGCTAAGGACTGTTGCCATTTTGTCAAGATTTACGTAGTGTAAGCAAAGCTTTAGTACTCTGCCTGATACGAGCTCATTTAATCTTTACAACGAAAGTAACTAATGATTACTTCTTATATTGAACAAATTAACTTTCCTCAGCTTTGTTCTGAAATAAAATCAAACTGCAAGTATCTTATCAAAGTAGTATAAGCACTAGAAAATAGGTAAAATGCTTATGCCAAAGACATTGCTTTCAAAACTATATTTTGTTCACTAAAGAAACATACTGATTATGAGTAATAACATAATCAGTAATTACTGATTATGAGTAATATATTACTCATTTATTGAGTAATATATTAAACACAGAGCTAGGTTTCACAGTTTTATTAGGCTGGTTCATTGAGAAATTGTTATTGTGCTCATATATGTTTAATAATGAAATTGAAATGACAGATCCAAGATCATGTGCTTTTAAGTGGGTAAACTAAATTACAAACTTGCCATGATATGAATGCATTAGAGAAAGTTTCCCTTCCTTGGCAGGCAATTATTTATGGTTAAAACTTCTTGAGAGCCATCTAATTCTCAGTATCTCATGAGATAAACATTTATCTAAGATTCTGATTGTAGACTACTCGAAAATACTCTACTAGTGTTCTTGAGAACAAACTTCACAGAATGTGTGTAAGTCATATTTATGTCGTTAGTGTCTCTTATTTCGATGGATAACACTTCTGAATGGGCGTGAGAGAGTGGCATTTTCACTCCAGAGATATGAGGCAAAGTACGAAGATATTTTTGGTTGTCAAAGTGGAGGTGAGAGTCTACTAACATCCAATAAATAGAGACCAGAGATGTGGCTAAACATCCTATAATCCCCACCTCCAACACATACAATTATCTGGCCTCAACTGTCAGTGGTTCTGAATTAGAAAAACTCTGATATAACTTAAAACATTACACCAAATAAATAAAAAGTCATTATTTGGTGAATCAAGTATTCTGAGAGCAGAACAAAATCCTTGGAAAAAACACATGAAGAAGTTAGTATTTAGAGAGTTTAAGTGATTTGATCAAACACACGTATAAATTCTAGAGTAATAATTTGTACCTGCTTGCTGAGTTAATGCCGTAACCTTACCCATAATACAGCCTGCCACCTCTCCTAGACTACACCATTGTGTAGAATTTTGATAAAGCAAGTGAGTTCTGGAGTGAGACTGCTTAATCTCAACTTCAATACTTGCCCGTTGTGTGGCTTTGGACAGGTAACCTAACCTGTTTTCCTCTTCCTCCCTGTCCTCTTCCTTTTTTTTTTTTTTCCTGGACGTGAGGTCATTATATAATAAATAAGAATAAAAATATTTGGTTCTCAGAACATGACTAAAACTCATAACACAGCTCCAGGAACATAAAAATAGCCAACAGTTATTGAGCATTTACTTTAGGACATTTCATCAGGCCATGTATCAATCGCATCTCACACCTGCTCACATCCTCGCAGTGAAACCTTTGATCCCAGCCCTGGCTGAGGCCAGATGCATGTGGCAATCGGAAAGGGCGAAGTATGCAAATAATCTGTATGTGGCCTTTGAATTACAAGGATTAATACCCACAGAGTAAGGCTGAATTCTAGGCCAACAACTCTGGCATGTTATCTCGCTGCACTCCGCAGAGGTTTCACTTCAAACTGAGTCCCAAATTGTCCTGTGAGTCCATCAGTTTGATGAGATGGGTTTGTATTTGATTTTCCTCTTTCTTCTTTGTTTTATTCTTTTCTCCTACCGTTGTTTTCTCAAGACAACTTGTCAAATTATAATCTACCTGCACAATAGACATTACCTCAGTTATTTGTCCTGTACAATTAACGATCGAGCCCGAAACACAACATAAAAATCAAGACAACATTATAAAGCTTCTGTGACAAAAACAGCATGGTATTGGCATGAAGACAGACCTGAGAACGAACGGAACAGGCTAGAAGATGCAGAAATAACTCCAAACACACTCAAATACCTCATCTTCGACAAAGGAGCCAAACACCCTCACTGGAAGAAAGATAGCCTCTTTAACAAATGGTGCTGGAAAAACTGGCTTACCACATGCCGAAAACTAAAACTAGATACATGTCTCTCACCGTGTACTAAACTAAAATCAAAGTGGATCGAAGATCTAAACATTAAAACAGAAACACTAAATCTCCTGGAGAATAAAATAGGAAGAACTCTCGAAGACATAGGGGTAGGAAAAATATTTATGAACAGAACCCAGACTGCACAGGAAACAATACAAATAATCAATGCTTGGGACCACATCCTATTAACAGTCTTTTGCACAGCAAAAGAAATTACTAATAGAGTGGGGCAAAAAATCACAGACTTGGAGAAAATTTTGCCAGCTGTCCCTCAGACAATGTTCTAACATCTAGAATATATAAAGAACTCAAAAAAGTCAACCCCCCAAATTTAAAGACCCTATCCAAAAATGGGCATCTGAAATGAATAGACAAATCTCAGATGAAGAAATAAAAATAACAAATAAATATATGAAAAAAAGTGTTCAACATCATTGGTCATTTGAGAGATGCAGATCAAAACAACACCAAGATACCATCTCACTTCAGAAAGAATAGCTATTATCAAGAAATCAACCAATAACAAGTACTGACAGGGCTGCGGGGGAAAAAGGAACCATCCTCCACTGTTGGTGGGAATGTAGACTGGTCCAACCACTGTGGAAATCAGTGTGGAGATTCCTCAGAAAACTACAACTAGAGGTTCCATTTGACACAGCTATTCCTCTGCTTGGTATCTTCCCAGAAGATACACAGTGATATATGCACAACCATGTTCATAGCAACACAATTTGTAATAGCTAAGTTTTGGAAACAACCTAAATGCCCAACAACTGATGAATGGCTAAAGAAGACGTGGTTTTTCTACACAATGGAGTACTACACCACCATAAAAAAATGGTAAACTAGAGTCATTTGTATGTAAATGGATGCACCTTGAGAACATGCTAGTAAGTGAAATAAATCAGAAACTTATCAGTACACATCAAACTGTTTCTCTGATATGAGAAACCATAAGTGTAAATAAGGACAAAGGGGTAGAATACATATTTTGTTTAAAAAAAAAAGAGAGATAGTATTCAAAAGAGAGAACTAGATAGGGAAAAAGGAGATAAAGAAGAAAGGTTAAAAGAAAAGTAAGATGAAAGGAAAAAAAATGGAAAAATGTAAATAAACTTGTTGCAAATAGAGCAGGGTGGGTGAATAGAAGGGAGGGGAGGGGAAGAGGGGGGAACCAAGATACATCATGTACAGGTACAAAATAACGATGTTGATTATCAACATTATGTACACAATGTACAATATATGTGCTTGGTAAAAATAAAAATTCATTAAAAAAAAAAGAAACCAAGACAATGGAAGATAAGCCATGGAAGCCACGTTCCACCTTTTTATTTCAGCATAATATAACTTAGACCTGATTTACTCTCCTGGAAGTGTTTCAAATGGCCAACTAGAATAAAAATGCTGTGGCATTTCCAATGGCAATGCTACAAGGTTTTATGCTAATATTAAAAATTCTGTTTCGCTTTTCCAAAATGAAGAAAATTTTGAGAAACTCTACATGCGGGTATTGGTAAGTAAACCCTGTATTGTGCCATAGAAAACTGAAAACATGTGCAAAGAGTTTCCCCGTAGGTTTGGTAATGAGAATAATAGAAAATATTCATTCCTAGGAAAGTAAGAAAAAGCATTACAACAAATATATTATGTACATTGAACTAGTGAGCAGGAAGTAAAAGCACCTTTCCTATTCTTCACTCTCATCTCTTCGGTCCCTTATAATGCTGCATGCACATTATTTGTCCACACACTGAGACCTTGGAACTAAAGATTCAAGTTTCTTCTTAGGTAAATTGAAATGCAGCACCATGAAATCATAAAGGAACCCAGATTTTATTTATGTTTACTAAATTTCTGTAAGCCCTGAGGTCACTGGGAAAAAACATGAGCAGCCAGGCTCTCCTTCACTCAGAAAATGGTCCAGTCAGACCACCTAGTTATGGTAGGAAGTTAGCTGATAGCGAATAAGATGATTACATTTCATTTGTTTGGGCCATAACTCCAAAAGACACAATCTCAAAGGTATACCTTGAATTTCGCAAACCCCCAAAATCAAACATCCAAAAATATAATTCTGGAAAATACTATTTTAAAAATTATTTGAAAGAAAATTATTTATATTTCAGAATGGGGATGTACTTGTGAAACATGCAGAAACGTGACTGAATATCTCACAGACCACTTCAGACAGTTACATGAGCAATAGTCACACAGAACCATGGAGCCAGCAAAGCTGGTGATGTAACCCTCAATCTTAGATGGAAAGTGTGAGGACCTCAGGTGCTGTTAATGTGAGTCCTATAGTCCGGATGCTTCTGAGTCTGGGGTACTGATGTTCAAGCCAACAGAAAAGAAATTCTGTTTCAGCTATCAGTGGGACAAACCAATCCATCTGTTCCAAGCCCTGACATATTGGCTAGAGGTTGAATCCTCTCTACCCGTTCTACGGGACTACCACAGTTTACAAACCCTTTACAAACATGCTCAGAATGATGCTTCAGCAGTTTTTAGGAATGTGTTCTTCCTAACATAATGCAACCATCCTGCATACAACCAAACTAATCCCAGGATTTCAGCATGCTACACCTCTTATATTGCTTGCTTTTTCCAATGAGACTTTGGTTTTGGAGATTTGGGCTCTGGGGTTTTCAACACTTGGGATTTTAACTTTCTGGTTATTGTAATTTTCAAGATTTTAGACTTGACAATTTTAGAATTTAAGTTTTTTGATTTGGAGGACTCCAGTTTTAGGATTAAGACGTTCAGAATTGTGTATTTTGGGATTATGTTCAGCACCGATTACATCTCAAGTTCAGCACATCAGCTCTACAGAGATTCAGAAAGGTTGTATCCTAGATTCCTGACACTGATGGGAGAATAAAAATACTAAATAAGAACAAAAGTTAGGTTTACCTAAATACTAATGTTAGGTTAGAAGTATGGTCTAAAATATTTTGGATAAGCAATTTCTTATAAACATTTCAAAAACTACAATAAATATGTTTCAGAAATTATAATCAGACAGAGGATTTGGTTTGACAGAGAAGTGTTTGGATTACGAAGACAAAAGAGAGAATATCAAATGCAAAACCCACTTGGCTTTATCTTATCATTAGTGAATAGCTGTAAATTGAAAATCATCTGTGTTTAAGTCTAAACATTTTGAAAGATATATAACTTTTGTAAAATTGAAAAGAGGAATCTGATAGAGAGTCAACGAGGGCCTGAATTGGAAGAATTCCTGTAATTTATCTTGGCCATTTGGCCAATTTCATTTCACTGGTGAGAAAATTTTTGAGTCTAAGACCAGAATGACTTTCTGGAAGTCAGTAACAATTTGGTGTGAACTAGAATTCGGCCTCCAGAGTCCTACTTCAGTATTCTTCCTACTGTGAATCCCAGTAGATTGTACTAACTCACGGCACTGCATGGGTACTTTTCCAGCAATCTTTCCCGCCCCATTGTTCCCGCTCCACCATCACCTCTCTGCTCTCCACCCAGGTCTTCACTGCTGGACGGTCTGCCTCCCACTGCTGTGTGACTCTTGCGTAAAGCTTGCAGAAGTTTGCTTGCAGGAAATTGCTGGACTGAGCGGTTCACAGATGCCTTGAGGATATATTTGGTTATTGATGCTCTGAGAAGCCCAAGCTGTAGTCTTTTGAAACGGACAGATGATGACAACAGCATTTACTGAAGTGGTGCTCTCTTCCCTGAGGGCTTAGCTGCAGGAAGTATGTGAAATATGAAAGGGTTACTTCATTTTGTTTATTTATTTATTTAGTCTTTTTATAATCTGTGGTCATCGCCTCCCCTCGTCAAACTCTGACCCACAAATTCAATTAGAGAGCTTTCCTGGAAGTTTGTACTTTCTTAGGTTCACCTGTAGGGTAAGAAAGAAAATGTGTTGGCCAGAAATCAAAGACAGTGCAAACATCCTCTGCTCAGATTACTTTGAGCCCATATTTCTATTAAATTTCCAGTAAAGTATGCGCAATAAATCATAGCATTTGAAATTAATTGTTTCAATGAGGCATTTAATTTTGCACAATCCATTGCTCTGGGTGTATATTAGCTAAATATTTATGAGTTGATTATTTCTAAAGCAGTCAGATTTGCTAAGGATGCAAGATAGCTATCTTCCCGTATGATTTGCCCATGACGTTTTTATTCTACATGATTACTAAAATATCAGAGTTGTAAAGAATGTTTGTACATTTTATAAAAAATGAAGTATAATGAGTTAGAGTTTCAATTACTGTCCAGTCTGTTTCATAAAGAGTGGCAAAAGTGAGGTGGTTTAGAGCTATCTTGCCCACTTCTATCCATCAAGTTCTACAGATCCTAACAACTAAGAGCATCCTACTGTGGGCAAATTGCTCATTGTAGGATGCAAGTCAATTCCTCTAAACTTGAAGCAACAATCCCACTGAAAACTGTGACCAGGCAAACAGGTGTGCTTATTATAAAATATTTAAAAAATAAAAGAATGGAAATAGTGGTACTCAAATATGTATTTCTCTGCCAGTGATCATTGGTGATATAAGAATATAATGATGATTGATATATTTGTTGTAATATTATGCTGGTAGCTCTTTTGCGAGATAGCTCTTTTGTATAATACAGGCTGTAACTTTTCTTCTCTTCCCTTTCTCTTTCTGTCTAGCAAAATTTTCAAAGGCAATGAAAATGTTATATGCTCAACACTGGAATTTGTTTTGAAAAATAGTGATTTAGTGCCTGTATTTGAATCTATCTTTGGAACTCATAAAAAGAGAGGAATGTTTTATAAAGTAGGTGTTATGGTCTGTGCCTAGACATCCCCCCAAAGCCTCGTGCAGTCATAGGTGGGGCTTTTGCAGAAGTGGTTGGATCTAGGCTATGTGATTACTAAATTAGCCCACAAATTGGGTGGATATAGTTCCGCTGGGATCAAGGATATGATGCTAGGAATACGGGTATTAAAAGTAAGAGTGGGAGTGCTACCCACCCTAAAGCCAGGTAGCATGAATAAGACATGAGGGACAGAAAGAGGCTTGCCTACTCCTTGCTTCCCTTGCTGCCTTCTGCCTGTCTGCCATGCCTCCCTGCCTTGGAGCCAGCTGATTATGGACTGAAAGCTCTACGAACTGTGAGCTAAATAAACCCTTCTTCCCTTAACTTTGGGTGTTGGGTATTTTTTCTCAGCAAATAGAGAAAAGTAACTAAGACAGTAGGATTACTAAATTATGAAAAAAAAAATGATAGCCAGGGGGTTAGAATTGATAGCATAGTCAGCAGAACAGTACTGGAAAACAGAAGGTATCTGTCCTGTGACTAATTCAGACTATTCAATTCCTACAAGTGGAAAATAAAAAAAGTCACTCAGAAAAGCAAAATTAAAAGGATTACTGTACTTAAGCTTCAGAATATAAGACATGACAAGATACAGAAAGATTTCTAAGTTCCCCTCTTCCTTCTGTAGACTCTGAGATACCCAATCATTACTTGACTGAAAATATTTTAAATGATTTTAAGTTTAAAGAGATGAATTGATTTTTAACTTGTAAACTTGATTTGAATTGTAGTTTAGCTTAACTTTTGAACCATGGACTTGTTAAACTGAGCAAAGGACTAATAATGAAGGATCCTGCTATAATCCATGTGGAAATTTATGGTAATCCTGAAGTTCTTTATTTCAAAATACATAATATACTGTAGATTATTATTATATTTTTACTTCCTTTTTATAGGAGTTCTCCAGCTGATTTCTTTACTATCAAATCCACCATGACACCTGCCTCTTGGCTACAAAACGTATTACAGCAGCCTTTCTAAAAGTTTGATACTATGTGATAACAACCTCTCACTGACTCCCTCCTAATTAAGCCATATCTGAAAAGTTTCACAAGGCATAAAAGGTCTCAGAATCCTGCCTGCCAACCTACCTCTCAACCTCATCCCACCTCATTGACCAGCCCACTCCACGCTCAAGATGATGGAATGCCAGAAGCTCCTTAGCTCTCCTTTGTGTTCGTCCTTCCAGGACTTTGAATAGGGTTGTTCTGCCTTGAATTCCCTCCCATTCTTGCTTGCCTGGTAAATTCCTTCTCATCCTTTATCTTCAGCTCATGCATAAGAATTTCCTACTGTAAAACACTCATCATATTCTTCCCTCTCCTTCTCTCTTTTGCGTCTGTCTTTTCATCTGTATTGTTATATCTACACAGATCTGTATCATTTACAAGTTGTGCAGCCACAATAAAGACACTTAATCACACTCAAATTGTTTCTTGATCCAGAGGTGCCACAATACATAATTTAACTATCTCACCTTTTTAAACAACCAGAGACCAGACAGTTTAAAACAAAATAAGGTGTCTGAAACATGACGGAAGCATTTATTAGGCACTGTGAAATTTTGGTGAATGTAAGATTAATGGTTATTATTAAATTCTTCTAGGTCTTCCATGGAATTTATTTTATCTCTAAAGTGATACATGTTTAATTATTCATATTTCTTAGAGAATTATAAACTTTAGGAATTTAATATTTAACATTTTGCTTATAGTAATTCACATGTTAGTAAAGAAACATGGCCATCTTCTTGGTATTAATAGTTCAGTTCATGTTAATTTGGACTTAATCTATATTGACAGTTTTATATTAATCTGGTTTTTAAAGGAAAAAGTGATTTACATTGTATAATTAGTCTGAAATCTGTGGTTATTGGAAATAAGATATATGTCTCATCATATACAAAAATTTTATTCAACAATTTATTCTTCCATGCATCCATTCCATATATCCACCAGAAGACATTCATGTTTTTGTGCAGGGCACTTATTTTTATTGCCAGATGCATCACAAAATATGTTCCTTAGCTACAGACTGTGCCATGTGCCCATGATGATAAAGGGGAGAATGACTCTGATCTTCTTACTTCCCACATTGATTACTTGGAAATTAACATTTCCTTTTTGCAATTGAGTTGTCCTCTTCTCCTACTATAAATCTGAAGATACAAATATATTTATATTAGAGACATAGAAAAAGAGTAAAATATCTTACATATAGCATGTGTTCATTCATTAATTCATTAAGCAAACATCAATTTAATAGTGATTATGAGATGAGCCAGGCACCCTACTAGGTACTAATGAGCCAAAGTTGAGTAATACATGATAATTCACAGAGAGTTTGGGAAGAAAAGCAATCTATCACACTATTGAATTGACCGCAGTGGTGTGTGTGTGTGTGTGTGTGTGTGTGTGTGTGTGTACAACATGTTTCCAGTTGAGGGTAGGGAGAGCTTCTGATAAGGGAACATGGTTAGTCTGGGCCATGAGATAGGACTCTGAAATGTGAGTGTTTTCTAGATGAGAAACGTATTCTAAAAAAAGATCACACATATATGATCATGGACTTTAGAAATGATATTGTGATAGGTGTGTGACACTGTGTAGAAAACACTAGTTTTAAAATCATTACAGTCTTTTGTGAAACATTTAAAACCTCACGAAAATCATTGCGCACAGCCTAACTTGACACAAGAAAGAAAACAGAATCTTGGAGTCAGACATGCAACTTTTTATGATGGCAAAATTTGTGAAAACTTGAGAAAATTGTATTTCCTGTGTGAGTCACACTTTTCCCCATTTAAGCCACATTTAAAAAAAAATCTGACAAAATGCTTTTTAGAATCACTTGATGTACTTGGATTTTATCAGAAGTAAAAAAAAAAAGCAAACTACAGAAATGATTCATAAAGTGCAGTGTAAAAATTAGCATTAAATAAATTTCATTCACCTTGTCCTCATGGCTTATAATCAATGCAAAGTGGAACTCATTTGCCAAATGGGCTAAGAGCCCATTAATATATGCTCCCAGGAATGCCGCTTAAATGCAAGGGTACTATTTGTTATTTTATTATTTCCTTTATTCAAATGTTTCTTATATATTTTACATCCTAGATTGTACTCACATTTGAGTTCTTACGTTTGGTTATGTTCTTGGTAATTTCTGATTAGGAAACAACTAGGTTGTTTTAGCCTTGGGTAGACCAATCGGTCACCAAAGACTCAAAGAATGGAGCAGCTGCAAATGCAGGTTTAGATGCTTCTTTGTTCAATGTTTAACAATATGAACAATGATTTTATGGGCATTTAATAAAGTAAGACTTCTGGGCAGAAAGTATAAGGTATATCCCCAATGAAATCTTTTGAATCATCAGTTAGAGAAACATTAGTTTTAGTTTTATCATTATGTAAAAAGTCAACTCTGGCCTTGCATGATCATAGCACTCTCAGGGCTGTGACAGTTGTTTATCTCACAAACACACAGAGCTCACCCTGGTTTTCACCTTTCCACGCTTTTTCTGTCAACAGCAGACATTTTTTATCCGCAGGAAGAAAGAAATTATCTTAAGCTTTGCTTTTACTGTGATTAATGTGAAGAATAACCATTGAAGTGTACAGTTTCACAAAGGAAACAAATGCCTGTCTTTATGGATTATTGAAAATCATAATGCTTCATCTTATGTAGGAAAATGAAATGATCAAATACCAGTTTGCAGTATTCAAAGGAAATATAGATACTATTTAGATATAGTCAGCGTTCATCCATAAAGCAGGCAACACATTATATGGCATTCATGTGTGCGTGAAAACAGCTGAACAAGACGCACTGTGTGGCAGAGGACATTGGAAGTAGAATCAAGCGACCTGATACAAGTTTTGCTATTTTGGCAGACACGAAATGTCATGTTTTTTTTTTTTTAGGCTTTACATTTATAAAACAATTTACAGTCATTATTTGATTTGACTGTCAAGATTCTCCAAATAAATGTAGGACCTCACCTTTGATGCACTTTCCTTTTATCATCAAGTTCTGTTGATTCATCCCCCAAATATATCCTCAGCCGACTTACTCTATGTCCCCTGATACCGTTTCAGACCAGTCTTCCCTCACCACTTGGCTGGATCACCAAGTCTCCCCACTTGGTCTGTTTCATCCGAACCAGTGAAACCTGATTTCCACCTGCAATCTCAAATAATCTTTCTAGAGTGTGAATTAAACTATGTCATTCCATTATTTAAAGTAATTTGTGGCTTCACATTGAACTTAGAATCTGCACTTTCAGTGGAGGCCTATTACATAATCGTTTCTGATCTGAAGTCAGTGAGTACAATCCTTGGTACTGGGCAGATAACTCTTTTCATGGTGAGGGTCCACTCCCTGGGCCTTCCAGGAGATCTTCGGGTTTCTACTGATGTCTTTTCCATGCCTATTATGTTTTCACTAACTGTATCTTTACAGTTTTCGAATTTCTAGCCACTGCCCGGACCCATGTTTTGGCATGATGATATAAATTTCTAGCTACCAAAATATCTTCTTACTACCTAATGTTGTAAAAGAAATCATAACAAGATGTGTGGTTTACAACACTTAATTTTACCTAAGAATCTATTATGTGGACAGGAATTGGCAGGGAGAACTCGCCACTGGATAGACATTGGCTAGGGCAGCTCATAGGCTTGGGGCAGGATCATCACAAATGTGCTCATTAGTAAGTGTATTTCTGATCCAGAGCGACTCATATGACTGAAATTTGAGCAGCAGGGCTCTTTGAGCATTTATGTCGAACTCTAGGACATTGCTTCAAATGATTCCTCCAATATGGTAGCTTCAGTGTAAGATTTCAGAG
This sequence comes from Hystrix cristata, assembly GCA_004026905.1. Classification (NCBI taxonomy): domain Eukaryota; kingdom Metazoa; phylum Chordata; class Mammalia; order Rodentia; family Hystricidae; genus Hystrix; species Hystrix cristata. Next base: position 36,437 of record PVJO010004449.1, on the reverse strand, counting down.
GTAGCATTCAAGCCTACACAGTGGTTATTTTGTGCATCAAAATTTAATGTCTTAAATTACAAATGTGTTTCTATAAAAATGTATACCATTTTATGGACAATAGATTGTTAAGGCAATAACATAGTCTTAAACATCATTTGAAAACCAGTGTATTTGGAATAGGTGGGCAGCTTATTTGAATAAGACTTTTGCTTCTATTGGTAACACAGCCCTGGATCTACTGGCATATGTTTGTGCATTTATTTTAAAATATTTTTATTGAAATATAATTAATATACCATAAGCATCACATTTCAAATGTGAAATTGGATCAGCTTTGACATATGACTACATCTAAAAAACCATCTCCATAATTGATGAGAAATAAATTTTCTTGCCCTGAGTTTCCCAGGCTCCCTTGAAATCCCATCCCCACTTCCCTCTTTACCCTACACACAGACAACCACTGATACTAACTTGTACTTTCTAGATTTTTATAGAAGAGCAATTATGTGGTATGTACTACTTTTTTCTTCTTTCACTTGGCATTATCATAAATCCATCCATAATGTTTTGTGTGTCAATATTTTATTTATATTGCTGCATTGCATTCCATTGTAAGGATATACCAAGATTTATCTACGTCCTGTTGACGAAAATGGGTGCTGGTTCCAGTATTCTTAAATTTGATTTTATCAGTATATGTTTGGAGTACATAAAGTTTATATTCTGCTTAGGGCATAGGTATATGCACATAATATATCTTGATTCTTTTTTTATCTCTCTTCCCCTCCCCACCCACATCTCCCTCTGTCTCTGGATTTCTTTTCCCCATTTTCGTTATTATTGCAATTATTTTAGTTCATATTTATGACATGCAATGTTCACATTCATTGTCGGTATTTGATACATGTAAATGACACATCTTAAATCTTTTTGTGTCCCCTTCTCCTCCTCTCCTCCCTTTACTCTCAGTCTTAGACCTGCTCCTATTTGCAAAAGTTCCATCTCCTTGTTCCTTTTTCTCAGTCTTTTATTTTACTCTTTATTTGTACTTTACATTACTCAAAGGAAAGAAACCATGAGATATTTCAGCTTGTGTGTCTGATCTATTTTACTTAACATTATGCTTCCCAGGAATATTCATTGTCTTACAAATGTCTCAAATTTATCCTTCTTTATATCTGAATAGTATTCCATTCTGTGTAGATTTTTTTATCCATTAAAATAAATTTGCTTTGGATATCACTCTACCATGTCTTTAGGTGGGCATATATATTTGTTTTCCTCTTGGGTAAATTCCTAGGACTGGAATATCTGTGTTACATGGTAGTTGCTTGAGATACTTTCAAAATGTTCTGCGAAGTGGTTGTGCCATTTTACATACTAAACAAAAATGTACAGGAATTTAAATTGTTCTACATTCTCATCAACATTTGCAATGGCCAATCTTTTTGAATTGTAGCTACTTCAGATACTGCACAGGGGTTTTAATTTATTTGTAATATTTAATTTTTTAATCTTGTTAGTAATATTTTTACTAATAATCAATTATTCTAGGTATCACTTGACATGCTTACTTTTTGCTATTTTATTATTTTTCTTGCCTATCTATTATCTATCATCTACCTGTCCATAATCTATCTCTTTGTTCAAATGTTTTAGCCATCATTGGTTGTCTCATTATTATTATCTGTTGGTATTAATTCTATTTGCTGGCAGCAATTGACCATACTCCATATTTGTCCTCTTACTGAGTTCTGAGAGTTGTTTACAAGTTCCACAAACAGCTTCTTTATGGTTAAATATTATGAAATGTATATTTTTGTTAGTCACCATATCCCAGTCACCACATCAAAATCGTAGCAAGGACAACTAGCCAATGTTTATTAACATCTTGTGCTCAACAATTATCTCTGCCATCTCATGTATTTCATCTCAGTGATCTGACAGTAAATTACAACCACTTAAAAGAGTAAAAAAATACTAATGATCAACACCAACTCAAAGGAATTAAATCAGGATTTCTGGAGATGGGGCACAGGCTGTAAGCCTTACGAAAAATCTTCCCAGGCATTTTTTCTGTCATTGGTGATTGAACCCAAGGCCTTTGCAATGAGCGGTATCCCAGCCCTTTTAAATTTTATTTTGGAAGACAAGTTCTCACTATGTTGCTAGGTCGTCCTAGCTTAGGTGAACTTGAGGTCACCCTGCCCCAATTTCCTAGAGTTCTGGGAATACAGGTGTACGGTGGGATGCCTGGCACTCCACACACTTTTAGTGCACATTCGTGGCTGAGAACTGTGACTTACTTACTAAGACTCTGGTGAGCCCTTTCCTGAAATTGCCACCCGAGTTTCTCCCAGCTGCCATTTATTGGTACTGCGTCTACTAGCTTCTTGTACTTCATCTCCTGTAATTCCTCAAATGGATTTATGTTGTTAACCACCAAAAATTTTACAATAATTCTAATAGATGTGATAAAATTGATCATAAAAAAGTCAATGTCTAATTCAGTAGTACAATAAAGCCCAGCATGTTAATTTAAATAAAACTGTAAGTTGGATGGATTACATTGTCTTCTTGCTGTATCCAGATGAGGAAACTGAAATTCAGAGTGGTGACAAAGGCAGATGGAGACAGCACAGAAAATAAGAGCTGAGACAAGGCTTCAAGTCAAAATTCATTTACAAAGTCTTTACTTATATTCATTCCCAGTGAGGCAAAAGTGGGATAAAACCTGGGTTGCAAAAGTGAAGAGAGGAAACTTGCCTATGATCAAAATTAGGAACGGGAGGGAATGTTCACAGGCAAGTAAAGGATCATGCGAGTGTTTGCCACACTGTGGTTACACAAAAGTGTTTGGTGAACACAGAAAGAAGATGGGAAGTAAAGTGACCATATCAGTCAGCCTTGTATACGACTCTTCTCCACTCTAATGGCATCTTTTTTCTTTACGCTTTCCAGTCCGAAGCCTTTCTTTATAGCAAGAAAGCAGACCTTTCACTGCTGTCTCTTCTAATCTGCCTATCATTTTTTTTTTCAGTCTGTGAAACCCCCTGACAGCTATGGAAGTCCCATTTATAGGGCTGTCTGTGTAATTTGTCTGCGAGAGAATCTCATCGTCCATTACAGACAATTTATCATCTACTTAAGAAGATAATTGCAGCACACAGACTCATGTTCTGAGAACGCCCCTTCTTTCCTCTTAGTCCATTCAAATCTCACTCATGTTTTCAGCAACAAATCCAGTTCTATGTCTTTTTAAAAATCTTCTCTGACCTTTCTTGAAATTTTGTTGTAATTGTTCTAATTGCCCGTCACATTGTAATTTATAAGGCATGACACGATATCTAGTCCTACTGTTCAACTTATTTTTTCAATAGCATATAATTTCTTTCAATAGAAGATAAATTTTGCTATTTTTTCTTTATTACTTTTTATTGGTACATGTTTATAGTACATAATGATTATATTCATTGTGGGGAGTTTGTACATGACACATCTTAATTTATTTTTATTTTTATTTTTATTCCCTTCCCCTCTCATCCTTCTTCTTTCCTCCATGTCCATCTCTTGGACACTATATATATTGTATATATGTTATATATATTCATAGTAATATAGTAATATATATATCCATATATATATTCATGTTTGAATATATAACTATATACACTCATAGTAATACAGTAATATATGCTACTATATGTGTTCATGTTTGGATATATATTTTACTGTATATATTACTATACATATTCATAGTAATATAATAATATATATTACTATATATATTCATGTTTGTAGTACATAATGATCATGTTCCTTGTGGAGACTTGGTACACATATGAAACACATCACAATTCCCTCTTTAAATCTTATGTATCTCCCCCACCCCCTCCATTTCTTTGTTCTCTTCCCATATGCTAAAGATCCACCTTGCTATTTCTTATTGTCTAGCTTTCATTTCTAAAATTATAAGAATGTTTATATCCCCTCCCTTCTCCAATCATTGGGTGGGATCTATTAAAAATGGGTGTGGAATCCTAGATCACATATTTGCAAGTAGTTGGAAAAGTTATGTAGCTAAAGGGCTTACTTCAGTGTTATACCAGATCACATATATCAAGGAACAATTTTAGAAAAAAAAAAACTTAATGGAATATTACTACCATGAAATGGATGATTTAAGGATTTTCCCATGGAAGTTTATTGAATTGGTAACTGCTGTTATAGCATAATTTATATTAACCTATCTAAAGAAAGAATAGGTCAACAAATGAAGTTAGGTTTCAGAAGGATGAATATCAGAGTTCCCTTTTCCTAACTATCTGAATGTAAAGATTTAGGGTGTAGTTCTGATAACCTAATGCAATTGACATTCCTTGTCCTAATGCCAGCCACACAAAGATGTCTGCCAATGATACGCCTTCTCTCGAAATTGGCATATAAACATAGGTTGTTCATTCTGGTGAGTTTTTCAATGATTATACTGTCTATTACCTTCGTATAGCTTTTAAGACTATTCATCACAAATGCCAGTTTGTTTCTAGCCCAACCTTCTGTAATCATTCTATAACATCACAAAGTATCTACTTGTTTATTATTTAGAAATCCAACTTCTTCTCTCAGTCTGGAACATACCACTGTAGATTTGCATTATACCTGAATGATTCAATTACACAAAATGCTCTCCTTGATTTTTCCTTGTAAATAGAGCAGTACATACAAAGACTTATTGATAAGCGGAGGCAGGTTGCACGTTGGGATTTATGAGCAGCAGTATCCTATTAAGCAGAGAACGCAAAGCAGGCAATGACAGAATGAGAATGAAATAAAACAACACAAATCCCAGGGCCACTGTGAACCACAGGCAAGACTCAGATTTTATCCCTAAAAAGAGAGAGCCACTGGAGTTATACTGGTCAGCCTTCTATTCCTGGGAGGAAACACCGACATACAAACTTTAAAGGAGGAAACGTTTCACTGGGATCGTAGTTTCAGATGTTTTAGGACGCGGCTGACTGTTTCCAATGCTGTTGGTCTGAGGAGAGGCAGAACATAATGGCAGAAATACATGGTGGAGTTAAGTTGCTCTCTTCAAGGCAGCCAGAAAGGGGAGAAGTCATGCATGCCCACAGGATCCACTTCTTCCAACTAGATTCTACCTCCTAACAGCCCATTCAGGTATGAATTCTTCAAGATGTTACCCATTAAATTCAGTGCCCTCACAATCCCATCACCTCTCCAGAATCTCTTAATCCAGCCTAAGTGACAGTCGAGATTAATTGGCACAGGAAGACTTCAGGCAAGTGTGGTTTGCATGTTAGAAATACTTTGACTTTTTATAGAGAATGATGCAAGTGGGTCAAGACTAAACTCAAAAGGATTAATTATTTCTGTAGTCAGGTGAAAGGGTGTCTCCAGGCTAAATGAACATAGTGAAAACTGAGATGGAAAAGTGGTATGGATAAAAGATACATTCATCAAGTAAAATCAGGATGATTAGTTAATTGAGTACATTCAAAAGAATTGGATTGGAGTAGGACTGCATAGGACAAAATCAGCCCTGATTTCTGAGATTTACCTTTAAAAGGGAAAAAAACTATGGAAATATTCATGGATATTCAGCCAATAAAATTTCAAGAAACAGTTCCTGAAATAATTTACTCAATGTGTAGCAATAACAATTTATAAGACATTTCTTTCCTTAAAATTGTTAAATGAAAGTATGCCTTATATCATAATTGCATCATCATTCTTATAGAGCCAAATGTTAACATCTTTGGAATTTTCCAAGCGTTGGTTAAATACTTTAACTATTGAAAGTAATTGGCTTCAAGAAGTTGAACATATCAATTTTAATAGAGAAATTAGGCTTTGACATTCCTTTACAAAAAGAATAATGATAAAAATAAAACCAAGTGGTACAGTGTTATTTGTGCTAATGAGAGAGCCATAGTGTGAGCTGGTGCTGCTCCTCCTGTGTGGGCTGATTAATGGCTGTGTATGTGCTTCTGATTGAAATGCAGATCCAGGCGTGTCTTAGAAAATGAGATCTATGGTAAAGAAAGATGAGGTTCACATCCTTCAACAGCTTTTGCTTTCCTGGAACTAAGGACCATTAGAGTCTCTCTGTAGTACACTGTGATTGGAGAGATTAAAGCCTATCAACCAGAGAAACTACAAAATGTACAAGATAAAATTGTAATGACATGGTTAATTAGAATGATATGTGATTACATTAGATCAGCAGTAAGAGGCTAAGTACAGAATTTTGAAGGAAAATTGGCAAAACGATTAAGAGCAGAACTTCAGAGACATGCAAGCTTAGAAATTTAGTTTAAGTAACTCCTTGCCCAATAAAGAAACAGAGTCTCAAAAAGGAAAAAAGAAATTAAGAGACTAATATAAGGTCAGACAATCAAATTATGCTGTCTAGCCATATTTTTGCTACAAATGCCGAAGTATCTGTTTGCCTTTTTGGGATAAGTGACTGCTTGTTCTCATTTGTTATATGTACACAAAGATATCTACTTACAGAAATGGAAACAGAAGATTTCTATTAGGTAACTTTTAAAAGGTTATAGATTTAATAAATGATCATACTTTGTTAAATTTGAAATTGATGAGGTGCCAATCATTTAATATAGTCTTCCTAAAAAACTACTTCCAAAGCAAGGAAATTTAAATAATGAATCACCTGATATATTTCATTCCTTCTTGCCATGATTTCACCTGCTATGTATGTTTCTGTTCTAGTCAGCTTCCCTGTTACCAGAAAACAATACCACCCACATGTAATTTAAGGGAGAAGATGTTTGATTTGCCTCATGTTTTCAGGAGATTCAGTCCATGGTTGGCTGGCTTCAAAGCATAAACATCATGTGGAAAGGCATGACAGAGTAAAATTGCTTAGGAAGGAGCCAGAGCACTAGAAGATGCCAAGGACCAGATGTAGTATCCAGAGCGTGCCCCCATGGGCCACCCAGACACATCTCAAACTGTATTTTATTAATCTCCCAAATGCTTCTTAATCCAACCAAGTTGACATGTCTGGTTTAAATGTCACAATCCAATTCTTGTCAACTTAACATCCGAATACATCTCTTTAATCCATACTTAATCATGAAATAAACACAATAATAAGATAAAGATTCCATCTATCATTATGTAACTATCTTGTAGACCACTGAGAATGTAGTAATATTTTCCCTATAGTCTCAAATGTTCCAGAATTTTTCAAAAGTTCAAGTCAAAATGTCTTCTGAGACTCAAGCTAAACTCTTAGCCGTAAAAATAAAAATCAAATTAAATCATCTGAAGGTAGAAGGACACAATATAAACATTTTCATCTCAAAAGGGTAGAATAGGTGAATAGAACAGAATCAAACAAAATCAAGACTGAAATTGAGCAGGGCAAACATTAAGTTCTGCAGCTCCATGTCCAGCACCTAGGGCACATGGTGGCGAGACATGAATTCCAAAGGGCCTGTGTGGCCCCACTCCCATGGCCGTGTCAGCGGCAGCCTGCCGAGTCTCTCTGTTGGGCTGGATACCCTCACAACCTGCTGATATTCCACATTCAAGGCATCTCTGAATTCTTGGAGTACTCACTGCACATTCAAGTTCATTCCCACAGCTTTGTGCACCACCCTCTTTGTGGCTTCTTGCCAGGTCTCCCATGTTTTCTTTTGAAATTTGAGTCAAAGCCTCTCTGACCTCACAATTCTTGCATTCTGCATGCCAGTAAAACCGGCATCATGTGGACATTTCCAAGGTCAGTTGTCAGAAGGTGGAGTAGCCAGGCTTCCCTGGTCCACGGCTGCAGTGGGCTCTGAGTGCCTGGATCATGCCTGGCCATAGTGAAATGAATGCGGGGAACCAACTTGCTGGGAGACTGTTCATTACCAGAAGTCTCAGTAACTCTTCTCGAATGAAAAGTTGACACTCTTGCACCCTTCAGCCTGTGATGGTCGTGGTCTTGTTCATTTCTGAGATAACATCAAGTTTTAATAATAAAGGCACTAAAACCTTTCAAGTGTGTTCTGCCTGTAGGATCCAATCAATTTCCAAAGGCTCCTTTTCTAAATACCCTCACATGGTGATTATGATTCAATATACTTATTTTGGCAGAGGGAGGGTAGAATATTTGATCCAGGGCAAGAAAGGACCTATGTGTCTTTTTCTTCACTCTTTTATTTTAAGCATAAGAAAATGAAATGCCAAAGATATAAAGAAATTTGTCAGAAACTCTGACCCAGGTCTCCATGTCCAGTGAGGTTTCTCCAGTTTTGTTTTTCTTTCATTCAAGTAATTGCACATCTTGTGTATTGCAAGAGTTATTTATTCCTAGTGAATTCTCTTTCTCCGTATGTAAATGTTTAGTTAAACATTAACAAAGTAAGAACATGGGCATCTATATGATTTTATTGTAAGGAAAGTTTCTACATCATACCTGCCAGGCTTCCAATAACACTCCCAACTTTAAAGTGACCTGGTATATTTTAAATAGAATAATATAGAAATGATTTCAGTTTTTAAATTTTTTCCAGCACAGCTTTCATTGTAGTCATTGCAGTTTACTTTCAACAGAATTTTAAGGAAGAAAAGTAGACGTTATAATACCCCAGATACAGCCAAGTACACTGGACAGCAGCAAGGCTTCTAGTGTCCTCCTTCAATTCTTCTTGGCTAGATTCTGACTAATTTCCTTAGCGTTTCCATTTATATGTACATGAAGAATTGGAGAGGCTTACATCTTTCCAACCAGAAGTACTGCATGGATCACTGACTTTGAAGGGGAAGTCAGGTGCTCAACCTCTCTGCACTGTCAAGGGAAGGAAAGAAAGCCTTTCAATTCAATCTCAAGTTATCTGGGTGCTCTCTCTACTGCATGTTAATTGGCTGTTTCCAAGGACATTGGTTAGAGAGAAAAAAAAAAGAGTAAATGCACTAGCTGCTGACAATCTACACATTATCACCTTAAGCTTAACCTAATTAGACTGAGGCACTAGTCAGAAGTTTTGACCTTCAGAGAGAACATCGTTACTGTCTTCAGTCAACCATGTATATTTCCTTTCAAATATCAGACGTCAGGAAGGAGAAGCAAATTGCTCATAGGAAGCATGTGACTTGTGAATATTTTTGACTCACTTATTGCCTGTTTATCCAATGAGAGGATGGAAGAAACAACAATAATATTCATCATAGTTTGTTAATATTAAGGGGAACTTTTCGGTTCTTAAAATTTTGCGGTCATTTCTCAAACATTAAGAGGTAAAACTAACCAATCTTTATGAAAGGTAGAGATAATTGAATTCTGAAAGAAGGAAAGTCTGGGTCTCAAATGCTGCAGTGCTATTGAAAGGTCAAGGAAGAGGATACCCATGTATGAGACAGGACCCAAAACAGGTAGAGGCATGTGGAAGTTCTTCTGGGTCACTCCTAAATCAATGGGGTCTAAATGGCATGGAGAAAAATGGTACCTTTTTCCCAGGGGTGTAGGGACCCTGGGATTAGGACTATAAAGCAGAAATTGGGCAAGCCCACGACAGCTTCTTTGGGGGCTTCTTAACAGTTCAGCTGGACAGGGTAACTCCTGAAGCCTAGGCCTAGCTTGGGAAGGAAACTCCATTGAAATCCTGGCCCAGGAGAAAAGATCCATCCCAAATTAGAGCTGAGATGTTTTCACCTCTATTATTTTTCCGAACAATCCCACGCATTCAGAAAACACCCACTGAGAGAAAAGAAGTTTGAGGGGATGGAAAACACTCATATCAATTGGGTGAGATGTTATGCTTTATGTCAAGTGTGGAGTACAGTAATGTACAATGCCGTCAACATAGCACGAAATGAATGGCAATTCTGTTGCTATTACTATATTGTTGAGTGCCTGTGTTTTTCAAAACATGGTCCTGCTTTAATTGCAGTAGACTTACCTAAAGTGTTTGTTAGAAATGTAGATTCCTAGGCTCTAATCCAGACTTACTAAATTAGTATCTCACTGGTGAGACCAAAAGTCTGTACTTCAAACAAATAGAGTTCTGATTCAAACTAATAATTGAGGAGCACTTCTGTCCATGGTAGATATTTTAGAAATTTTGTTCATTGAATCTTTATAATAAAAATGTAAATTTACAACAGAGAAAACAGGCTCAAATAGTTTTTACAAATACACATAGAGTTGTTATTCTAATATAATTCTGCTTTCTTCAGACTGTCCTTTCAACGATGTGAAGCAGTGAGTTGTGAAAAACAAAACAAAACAAAAAAAACCACTAAGCTTCTGGGAATTGCTACCTTGGGAGGGCTTTGGGCTTTGCTTCAGCTCACCACAGAAGGAGAGAAAGAAATTAGTAACAGGGAGCCTGCCTACTACATCCGGGCTGAGGAAGACAAGAATTCAATGCTCATCAAGGGGAAAAAAAATAGTAGCTAGCACTCTCAGTCCTCTACATTTATATGGTAAGCTTTACTTCAAAGTCACCCTGTAAAATTACATGACATTTTTATCACAGTCATTTTCAGACTGGGTCATTATCTTTAACCAAACATTTGTGCCACGTTTTGAATAGACACATATATCAGGCAGGCAGTAGATTGCGCTAGCAAATTCAAGGGGAGATGTTCCCACAATCTTTTCGGGGTTGTCAATCAAGAGATGATGGTGATAAGGGAATGAGGGTAAAAAATGTCAGAGGAAAAAATATAACCAAATGACAAGCCCAGTTATGAACCCAAGGGACTGAGACAGGGGACTGGGATTTCAGTTAAATGGGCTGTTCCTCACGGTATAAATGGTGGGCACTTAAGAGATAATTCTAAAACGTCTGTGCCTGACTGGAAGCGCAAGCCTTTAGTACGACCTTGGGTAATTCTCTCATCCCCTTGGGAGTCCAGCTGCTTAATGGAGACCTGGCATTACTTAACTTCTCTGTGCTGTGTATAAACTCTGTTCACAGGATTATTTCTGATCACACAACTTATTCATTTACTGCATTCTATTTGTCAAATGTTTTGCCTGGACTTTGCCCTTCCTCAACTATTCTCCCTCTAACTTTGTAAGTATCTATCAGTTGCAGGAGACATTCATTAGATTTTAAGGCAAAAGGTATTTTATGTAGGGTGGATTTAACTTCCAAACTTTATGCTTGAATATATTTTTCTCTGTGTGGTTGTACACCTATTCTTTTACCTCTCTGAATCTTGCTGTCTCAAAGTCAAAAAGAGCTAACAATATTTAATTTCAAGAGTTGTGATATTGATAAATAATGAGAGACCCTAAAATTTTTGCCAAGCATAGTGAATGAAATAAAGTACATGCTCAGATTGTCTGGTAGTTCTAATCCTTTGAAATAAAAGACACACAAAGACATTTTCACTCTAATAACTTCAGTCAAAACAAAAATCTTCTTGCCTGTCTCATCTTTCCTGGAGAGAAATGGGATAAAGTTGCTTTAGCCCCTTTCAACTTCTTTTTCCTTCCTTAGCGAACTAGGCAGCAACATACTGCAGCGTGTTGACATTGTACAAATGATTCCGAGGGGGTGATTTATGATGTTTTGCGAACAATTTATTTTTAGACGTTCAATGAAGCAAGGTGTCAAGAGTTTATCAATATCAGACATAAGGATATAGATTAAGCTTTTAGGAAATACAGCTGTGTAATGTTATGGTAGAATCACATATGTAGAAAGAGTTTCAGCAAAGTGCAAGAACCTCTCCCTGACTGAATGGCAGGCATGCAAGAAATTCCTGTGACTACAAATACAAACTTTGCTCCAATAGTTCATATATGTTATGTAGATAGAATAGAAAATGGAATAGAGATATTTTCACAGGCTTGGCTACAATGCCTACCACTAAAGTCTGAGAGTACAGGACAGAATATGGGATGACTCTAAACATCACTTTGATCTGTAAACTGGTAACGATGCTGAGTGCTAAATAGAAGAATATACTAGATGAAGGAAATAGAGAGGAAGAGGGGAGGATGCATGTCAGGCACTGTTCTGAATTCTACAAATATAAAGATAGAGTCATCAATCACACTGCCGCCACAGAGCTCACCAGGGGAGGGGAGGTCTGGTACCAAGCAAGTCACAACTAAGTGACAGGATTTCGAGGTGTTCAAATTATGCGATGAAAACACACACGGGGTAGAATAATAAAATATTTTAAAATAGGTTAGTCACAGAAAGCTTCATTTGAAAAGATGAGAAATCCTGAAACTAAGGTTATAAGAGGTTTTGATTCAAGTTTCAAGCACGTTTTGAAGTAACATTGTCTTTATTCACCCATTTTAACCAAACAGATGAATAAATGTATTTTTTCCTCTTCCTACATAAAAAGGCTGGAGTAAGCAATTCTGGGACAAGGAAGGTAGGGATAGGAGAAAAGAAGCCAGACTTAATTAAAATGTCTGTGTACACTCAAGAGCTTATTTCTTTGAGATTTATTAAAACAGATATTTGTTGTTAATCAAAAGTCAATTGATTTTCCAAAAATATTTATTGAGACTTAACAACTCAGTTATGTGTGTTGTGTGGTTGTTAAAGTCTCAATAAACCTGTTTTTCCAAATCAATGTGAATTTAATTAAAATGCAAAAAAATAACTATCTGGTTTGCTTCAAATCCTTATTTTATACAATTAATAGTATGCTATTAAGAACCTGATTTAGTGGCAGTAGGTCAGGGAGGATTTAGTGTCCATTAAAACAGCCTATGAGTACCAAAGCAGCAGGAGGGAAGGCTGGGAGAGGGAACCAGCAAGATGTGTGCTGAGGTTACTGCCAGACAGCAGTGGGAGTTAAACTAAAACATCTCGCAGTTAGCACAGAGCTTGCGTTCCAATTATTCAGGTCACAGGTGTCCCATTACATACGGGGCATCTAAAAGGTAGGTCACACTGACTTCATTCAATTCTTGCTTTACTCCTGTTCCAGGAATTGTGGAGGTGTTACTGGATTGAATACCACCACCACCACCTACACTCACACACACACCTGTTACCTGTGAATGTGACTTTAATTAGAAATAACGTTTTCAGGTGCAACCAAGTTAAGATGAGTTCATGTTAGATGAGAGTCAATCCTTATCCAAAAACTAGTATCTTTATAATAACAAGAAAATTTGGCACAGATGCACAGGAAAGAAAAGTCCATGTAAACATCTAAAAATGGAAGGAACAATCAGTGATGCACATACAATGTAAGAATGAGAAGATTTCTACCACCCAACATAATCTTGGATGCGGCAAGGAAGGATTATTCTCTAGGAGCTTTAGAGAGAATATGGCCTAACTAAGACCTTGATTTTGGAGCTTTAGCCTTAAGGAGTGTAAAAAACATACATTTATATTATTGTAAGACACCTGATTTGTAATACTTTGCTATAGCAGGTCTAGGGAATCAGTGTAGATTTAAGTAGATCTCTTGGAAAAGAGTTTGCCTTTATCATGTACGTCTGCAACTTTGGTCATATAAGAAAATAAGAAATCTTAAATCCAGGGACTCCTTGCTTTTAAGTAGAAGGTATTTCCCATGCAATCTTTTCTGTCTACCTATCAGATGTTTAGTTTCCAGCTCTTCCGTAGAGCATTCCTTACAGACTCATTTGGAAGGGCTCTTTCTGTGAATTACTATTTTATACCGATCTCTCATTCGAAAAACAAATCTCAGTTTGATGTTTATTCATGTCATCAATGACCATTGGTTAATAGGTACTAAGTATTGATTGAGGTCCTTCATGAATTTATTCAACAAGATTACATGAGGTGTCTATTTTACATCTGGTTCTATGATAGCAACCAAAGGTACCGTGTAAATGAAATATGAATTTGCTATGGTTTGAATGTGATTTGTCCCCCTGAATTCACACGAGTATAATATCCAAAGTCTTACGTTAATGGTATTGAAAGGAAGAATTTTAATTCTACATTGTTGTTTGGAGTGGGAGCTTATGGGAAGTAACTCGGTCATTAGTATTGGGTCTGTGTTTGACTCCTGATGACTTTACAAGGAAAGAAAAAAAGATCAAAGATACAGCGATGATGCAGCCAAAGGAGGCTCTCACCATTACCTGCAGCCTCAAAACTGTGAACTAAATAAACTTCTTTTATTATAAAATATCCCCAGAGATTTCAATAGAGTAACAAAAAGTTGACTGAAACACCAGTCGAAGATTTTATAGCTTGTATGTTTCTCTTCCTCTGGCTAACCGAAAGCCGCAGTTAGCTCATACTTGGAAGGTGCTAAATAATCATGTTTTGCTTTAGCACACTGGGCTTTCCACTCTTTCAAGGGCAAGAAGACAGAAAAAAAGAATGAAAAAGTCAGGGTCAAAATTAGGCTCTGTCAAAACACATTTTGTGGAAAGCACGTACCTGTTAGGGGAGATCACAAATCTAGATTTTGGAGCTGATTTTGGAGGATTTATTGAGGTGATGAACGTCAAACAATTTGATGGCTATCATTTGCCTTTCCAGGTTCTCACAAGCAACCTAGTCTTTCTTCCATTATCAAACACCATTTTCCTGCTTTTACCTGCTCCTTTAGCAGACAGGGGAAGAAAGGTCCTGGGATACTAATGACTCCATCTGACCCTGTTCCAGCATCAGAAATGCCTCTTATACGAACATCCTAGAAAGCTGACAGCAGATACTGACTTTAAAAAATGAGTAGATAAGACAGGTGAAAAGAAAGAATGATCTTTTGAGCAAAGTCAGCTGGAGTCATTAGATTGGGTCACAGGAAAGCATTTAACTCCCACTTGTTCTTAAGTGTATTGATTTTCCCCCACCTGGAGCCCCATGCCAGGCCCAATGGGCAGCTGACCTCCAGTGCCCTGCTATAGCAGCCTCTTCTTCGGTTTAATAACTGTCAATTTCTCACATTTTTCTCAAAGTTTTGGGGATGAAGAATGAAGATTGAAAAACTCTTCAACTCTTTCTGCTTAATAACCTTGTGGTGCCTCTTTAGATTTGGCTCGTCTGCACAGGAATTGATGAAAGGAGAGCAAGTAGCATCATAAATACTCCGGCGGGTCAAATAAGGGTGGGAAAACATGGCATCATGTCTAATTAAGCTTCACAATGGAGAAAACTGCTTCTATTACACTCGTGCCCTTTTACACAAACATACATTTAATTTATGGGTCTCCCAAGGCCCTGCTTTGCCTCTTTTTAGTTCACATACAGTCAGGCCTCTGTATGCTAGTTCATTATCCACAGGTTCAACTGTGGATGTAAAACATTTGAAAAGCAAAATGTTCTCTGCAGTAGACATATACAGAATTTCCCCCTTATTATTATTCCATTAACAATGCAGTAAATAAATATTTACTTGGGATTTACCTTGTATTCGGATCCATAATTAATCTAGAGATCATTTAAACAATGTGAGAAAATGTGCATAGCTTGTATGCAAATATGTACTATGCCATTTTATATGAGGACCTTGTCTATCTGTGAATTCTGTCGTCTGTGGGAGATCTTGAAACCAATTTCTGTGGACGCCAGAGGATAACTTTACTGTTTTTCTATTTCCTTCCATCCACATCCCTTATAAGGCCCATTCCCTTTTCCTCATGTATGCTTTTGTATTCTGTACATTTGTGAGACAGGCATAAAAGGAAGAACAAGCACATTGGAATCTCCTTGGCTGTGGCTGTAAATATATTTCCAATCACTAAGAAATTCAGGATACTTTGTTGAACTGTTTATTCTTTCATCGCCCAATTAGCCTCAACTTACTGCTGTCTATATTTCAGGCACTGACCTGTGTGTCAGATACAGAAAGATAAAAGTTTTTATGTTCATGAAGTCACCATTCCAATGAGAAAAGATGAAAGAAGTGATTTCCAGAAAATAACAAAAATTTCAGAGTTTAGAATTTGCATTTGTGCATTTTTTTAAAAAATCATCTGTCAGTTATCTTGTTTGTCTTAGTTACTTCACTCACAGCTGAGACACTATACCCGACACCCGCAGCTGAAAGCAGGAAAGGTTTATTTTGGTCCACAATTTGTAGAGGTATAAATCCATAATAAGATCGCTCCAGTGCAGGGTGGCATGGCAGAGAGTCACGGAAGAGGAGAATCAGTTCATGGCATGGCAGCTGAAAGCAGAGAGAGGTCGAGGGGAGAAAGGGAGATTTAGACCCTTCAAGGCAATATCACCAGTGAGCCATGTCCTCTGACCCTGCTTCACCTCCCAGCATCACACTTAACTATAAACTCAGTGTACTAATCCACTAATGGTTATCATGGCCCCATTATCCAGTCACTCACCTAAAACTCCACTTTTGAGCACACGAGGCTTTGGGGGGACATCTAGATACAAACCATAACACTCTTTTTTCTCAACTATCTTCCAAAGTAGGAGACTGCTATTCCATTTTATAAAGAGGCTCAAAGATGTTAAACAAAACTGGTAGACAGGTGCAATTGATAATGTGGACTTTAATTCATATAGCTGAATGACTACAAATCCTTTGCACATTTTATAAAATATAGACATCCACCAATAAATATTCATTTACTTTCAAAGAAGAGTTAAGTCAATTTTCCTCAGTACAATGGCAGTCATGAACTTTGAGATCAATAAATATCTTTCAGTTTCTCTCTCTGTGTGTCTTATTTCCATCTTCATCTTCATCTCTCTTTCAGCATGATCCACAGGCCAAGACTTGACACATGTGCATTGGATGATTTGCACTGGCAACCTGGAATCATTGTTCATAATCTTTTGGGCTCAGTTCCTACGCCACCATCTGGAACTGAGGGGAGGGGGCATCTTTAACTAAAAATACATGCGTATGAGCAGCAGAAAGTATTATGAGTTTAACTGTGTCCCTTCAAAAGATATATTGAAATCCTAACTACAGGAAATTGTGTGATTTTGTTTTGAAAAACCAGATTTTTGAAGATGCATTCAAGCTAAGATGCAGTAATAAGAGTGGCGCTAATCCAATATGACTGACATTCTTAAAAGATGAAGAAGCTATGTGAAGACAAAGACATAATGAGGGCCATGTGACAACAGAACCCAAGACTTAAGTGATGTGCCTGCAAGCCAAGGAATGCTAGTGATCAAAGGCCACAGCTAGAAGCTAGGAGGAGACAAGAGGGGATTTAATAGGTTCTCAGAGGGAATAGGACCTTGTTGACATCTTGATTTTGGACTTGTTGCCAGCATTTCCATTGCTGGACAAAATACTCAACACCTACACATTAGAGGAGGAAAGGTTTAATTTGATTCACTTTTTCAGAGAACTCATACTAAGGCAGCGAAATTGCATTGTAGACAGGCATGACAGAGGAATGTTGTTCACCACATGGCAGCCAGGAAGCAGAGCGAGAAGGGAGCACCTAGGGCATGCCCTAGTGACTTGCCTCTTCTAACTATACCCCATCTTCTAAAGCATGTTTAACTATGAAATCACTAGTAGAGCAATCCATTGAGGAATATAGTACCCCCACGATCTAATTCCCTTCCCAAGGGCCACCTCTGAACCCATGAGACTTTTTAAGGACATTCTAGGTAGAAACTAGAATATTCTGCCCCTGGACCCAAAGGCTCATATCTACCTCATTATGGAAAGTACTTTTGGTCCATTTCTAAAACTCACTAAAGTCCCAACAATTGTAAGTTCAAAATCCCTGCTGAGACTCAAGGCAAACTTTTAGTTGTGTAAAATCCCTGTAAAAATCAAAAAGAAATTTAAATACGTATAACACACTACAGAAGATATAAATCCATTCCAAAGACAGGAATAGAGGGATAAAAAGGATTTGGAACAAAAAATGTCCAAAAGCCTGAAGAACAAACACAGAATCCTTTAGCTTCTATGCAAAACCCAGGGCAGATTGTGGCTGGATGCGAACTTTAATTGACTTTGGCACCCTGCCTTCTATTGCCTTGCTGGTTGCAGCCCATATGACCTCTCTCTTGGGCTGGTTCTGTTCACTGCCCACAGCTTTTCTCAGTAGATAATCCGTGTTCCTGGAATCTCCAACTTCCTGTGGTCTGCACTGCATCTTCAGCTTTATTCTCACACCTTCATGCATTGCCCTCTTGGGGCACGTTGCTTGGCCTCCCAGGTCTTCCTTTGAAAACTCATTGAAAGCCTCCATGACAGTACAACTATTGCATTCTGCACGTCTAAAAAACCAGCAGCATGTGGATGATGTTAAGTTTTGTCACTATCTCGAGACATAGTCTGACCCTTTTGGACAACAGCTGCTGAGTACTTCAAGTGCCTAGATGGCTGAACTTAAGCCAACATAGCTCAAGGAACAAATTCCCCAGGTGGCCTTTCTCAAGCAGGGGGGGCTAGGGGCTCTATTCTCAAATAAAGCTTTACACCTTTGTACCTCTGAGCCTATGATGGGTGTGTGCCGATGATTCCAGAGATGTCTTTAAGGCATCTTTCTTCTTGTCCATTTACAGAACTTGGTTCATTTTTAATGGTGCTTATCTCTTCAGCAGCCACACCTCTTTTGGTCACAAATTTATAAGTGGTTTCTTCTGGACAAAAATTTATGTTTCTTTCAAATTTTTCTGCTCTGCATTTTGTCTTTTTCTCACTACAAACCTAGCTAAATGTAATCAACAATACCTGCACCATAGACTGAATTTTGGGTTCTCTTCAATTTCCACCACCAGATTTATCAGTCAACTGCTTTTAATCTTAGTGTCTTGCAAACCTGAATCTCAGAACATTGGCAAAATGTACACACATTTTCTTCCAGAGTGTAACACACATGGCCTCTAGTCTAACTGCAAAGCGGGTCATTGTTCCCAGCTGAAACCTCTTGAGAACTGGCCTTTACTGTTTGCATTCTTACCAGCACTATGGTCTTCCAAGCTTTGACAGGAATCATCCATCAGGCTCTGCTTAGAGCATTCTCGGGCTTCTAGACCAGTCTCCAAATTTTCTAAACTCTTCCCAATGAGTTCCACATGCTATCAAACCACATGATCAGGTACAGTGACAGCAATGGCCTTACTTTTCTTGTACCAATTTTCTATATTAGTCAGCTCTCTCATTGCTAGACAAAATACCAAGGGCCCACAATTAAAGGAGACTTTTAATTTGGCTTGTGGTTTTTCAGAGGATCTATTGCATGGTCCACTTTTTCCAAGGCAGACCTGGAGTGGTGGAGGAATGCTGCTCAACTCGTGACAGCCAGGAAGCAGAGAGGGAAGGGAAGGACCAGGGAACATGATATACCCACCAAAAACATGTTCTAAGTTACACACCTCTCTAACCACACTCCACCATTTAGCTACGAAATCACCAGAGTATCAACTCACCAATGTGTATAGTGGCCCTGTGATACAACCACCTTCCCAAAGCCCCACATCTGAATACAGGAGACTTTGGGGCAACTTTCTAGTTATAAGCCATAACACACATCCTGGACTACGAAAAAAATCATTTTTGGTCATTACAAACCATATGCTTTGTGTTAATTTGTTAATGTAGACCTAGGAAACTAATAACGAGATCTTAAATATTTCTTAGGAAACAAACCCTTTAACATAGATCTCAGGGTGGTGGTCAAGTCAGGTAACTGTAATATCTATTCCATGTTTTCTTGAGGGTTTTATGGCTGCAATTAATTTGAGGAATGCTGTAACCATAGAGTCAAAAGTGTTTGAGATGGAGTAAATATGATAGTTAGCATAATGACTAATTCCTTTTTTAGCTAGGAAGGAATTTCAGTACTGAGGAAAGAAGTGACTGTTCCAGGATGGGGAAAGAAATGATACTAATTCCATCATCTCCAAAGCTTGAGGTGTTTGCTTTATCAAGCTTTTTTTTTTTAGAACTTGTTATCCTTCCAGTTCTTAAAAGAGGAATATCTGGGCAAAATCCAAACATAGCATTACACTACTATTTCATAATCCAAATATATAAAATGATTCCAGGAAGAATAAATTTGGCAATTTTGCTTTTGAATTAGAACATTCGTATACAGGATATCTTTCAAATTTTGGGAAATGATGAAACTTTTATACGAAAACAGCAACCAAAAGATAACTAGATGACTGCTGAAGCTATTACTAAACTCATAAAGCAAAACTTCGAGGCATAAATATTTTCAATACTTGCATTAATAATTTGTAAAAGCAATCTAATGATATCATTAGAAATGTAATTGAGATATACAATTTAGAAGAAATGAGAGCTTTGCAAACACATGGGACATTATATAAGCTTGTAATAAAAATACATAATTTGATAAGCAAAACAAAAAATTACAATACTCAATTTTCTCCTATCATATCTTTGCTAAAACAATAATACAGAATTCTGGCATGTGTATTGCAAAACAAATAATGTTATACACTGTGCTCAAGATTGTACATTGGAAGATAATTTGTCCTTATGAATTAAGATGAATAAAATGTATGTAAATTTGATCTTGTAATTTTAGACCTAGAAATTTATGTTCAAGTGCAAAGTTTGGACAGTGTAATTCCTTGATCCAATAACTTAAATATTATCAAGTATTAATATATTTTGGCAAGAGTGGAATCTTTAATTAGGTTCTATGTTTGGATAGTATGTAGCTGTTAGAGAAATGTGTGTGTATGTCTGTGTGTGTGTGTATGTGTGTGTGTGTGTGTGTGTGTGTGTGTGTGGGTGGGTGTGTGCATGTAGTGGGGGCTTTTTCACTGAGCTACATCCTCAGACCTTTATTTTAATCTTTTTTTGAGACACCATCTTATTGAGTCTCCAAGTTAACTAGACTGGGCTCAAATTCGAAATCTTGCCACAGCCTCCCAGAGTGCTGACATTATAGATATGCACACTATGTCTGGCTCATACGATATTTTTAATAGTATGTAATATTTAAAGTATGGTACCAAATGGAACAAGGTAAGGAAAATCTTAAAAATATAGTTGCTAAATTATATGTATGTAAAACCATTGTAATAAGTACATAAATTATGTAATAAATACATAAACTTCTACTACTAGATTGCTATATATTTGAGTCATTCTTCTCCCAGACCAGCCACCATATATGCTCAGCAAATATGTCTATATCTATGTATCTACACCCGTGTCTGTATCTATCTGTATCTTTGTATATATACTCATTTTTAAAATATTTTAGATATCTAGATATATAGGTATATATTTAAGAGTTTAAAAATTTCCGTAATCCAATTTCTTTTGCTCTCTCCCTTTCAAAAACTTATTCTTTGAGAAAGAATTTGGAAATAAAACTCTGGTTGAAAACAGAAGTTACCAAGTAGTAACAACATAATTATTGGGATATAGAAAAAGAGATGTCTAATCTAGTGTCAAGAGTAATGGTATAAAAAATTCATCTAAGGGATGATCCTTAGTAAAGTTCCTGACAAGGGGAATTTATTATCTTGGGGCTTAAAGTCTCTCTCTTCTATTCATTTCATCCTCTTGTGCTTAAACTGTCCTTGCACTTCAACTAAAAGTTTTCCACTGGCTCTCCAAGATTCTTATCAGACCCTACCCTCAACTCTACAGTCAATAAGTTGATCTTCTAAGTGAAAAATGATCCAGGTGGGTCAATTTGAGGACTAGCTTCATGTTTTTTGGATAAAGCTATGAAAAAGAGTGATTATTTCTAGTAACAGAAGCTAAAGACTGTGAGGTTCTGCTCATCTTGGCAGCTCTGCTTCCTAACATGCCACATGGGAGAAGCCAGCGCTCAGAGAGCGAGCAAGATGCCAACAGACAGTGGGAGGTACAGATCTGTGCCAGAGAGACCTGGCAGGACTCTCTCTCTGGACTGAACACTACTTTTCCCTTTGCATGGTTTGGTTATGGAACCTTCAATTTAGTAAGAATCTCTAAAATCTCTAGTATCTGCTTTTTAAAATTATTTTATTTAGTTTCCTTTACATTATAACCAAAAATATGAGGTATAATTAAGAAGAAAAGTTAAAACAGATACTTTTGTGCCCCAGAGAGGACTAGAATATGCACAATAGATATAAAGCCAGAGATGATGTTAGAAGATATAATTAGAGACCTGGCTCAGGGCCAGATGATAAAGACGGTAGTCATCCATAAAAATGTGAAAAATAACCTGTAACCAGTGCAGAAATTCCTATAGGATTTCAGTAGAGCACTAGCATGGTCCATTGTGTTTCAAACCATCACTCTAGTGGAGCTATCTAGAAATCATTGGTACATAACAAAACTAAAAGCAAGAGTTCAATTATTCAAAAGTTATGGTAATAGACACTGCAGAAGAAGATGAAGGTTCGAATTAGTGAAGTACCACAAAAGAGTAGAAGACACAACTGAAAATAGTAACTTTGGGGGTTGGGGATTTGGCTCAAGTGGTAGAGCCCTAAGTGCGATCCCTAGCACCCCCTGTCCAAAAATTGTAACTTTGGTAGGCCAAATAGATCTGCCTATATAACTTTTTATGACTGTTTCATATTTTCCCAGTGTTGTACCTTAAAGGAGAAAATCTAAGAAAAAGTCACTGTAATTAAATTGAATTTTTATTGCCATGCTTTAAAAAAAATCTTCGTTTTAGGTTAGTAGGCAAAAGTCAGATTTTTCGTCCCTTTTGTATTCACGGAAAATCTTCACTTCCAGACAGCATGCTAGGATTGATATGTGAAATAACCAGTATTCTTATTGTTATATTTACAATCAAAAAGGAATGTTTTCTGCTCTACTAAGGAAAATTAAGAAAACCATAAAGAGATCTTTAGAGATGGCATTAAAGCAAACTGAAATTTTATGATAAGCAAAATTGGTTCCTTTTGTGATCCATCTTCCTCCACCTGCAGAGCTCTAAATACCATTGCTAAAGGAATCACATTAGTTTCTAATTTAAAGGGACTTAATCTCATGAAATAATCACTGCACCTGTAATAACACCTGTCCCCAAAAAGTCCTTATTTTTTTCTGAGTAGGAGGGGCAGCATCAGCTGAGGGGCCCCAGCTCTCAGGTGAAGATTCTGAGAATTTCATAACCTTTGTTCTTGGAGAGGAAATTGCACTTTTAAAAATCATATATACGAAAAGATCTTGGCACTCTACTGCAATCATAACTGCCAGCTCACTGTTGTGATCTGTCACCAGCAGCATTGATTTCTCCAAAGAAATGACAATAACCAAACAAAAGGGCCAAGGAACTATTTTGCTATAATTTATGTGACCAGCTGCAACACCATCCCTGTTACTTATTATTAGTAACTTCTTTCTTGTCACTTTCCTGGGGTAGTTACAAGGCCATAAATGCCTCACGTCTATACACTGAAGAGATATTTATTAGAATTTCATTTTTGTTCAGATTTCCTTCAAATAAAAGACAAATTAAAAAGGACTTTTCTTTCAAGTGTTCATGAACAACAACAACAACAACAACAACTTTTCTTCACTCCCAGACTGAGAACTTTTCAGCATTAATTTCCGATGTCTAAAAAATGGCAAAGGTATTTAGGAATGCTGTGGCATGCACTTGAATAGCAATTGTGCTAACATATAGCAGGATGATATTGGGTAACTCTTTTGTTTCTACATAATCACACTTGTAAGTATAGCACAATAATTGTCACCAGATCATAACATTGTTTTGGAGATGCAATAGGAGGTGATAAGTGTAAATTGTGAGCATTTTCCCTTCGTTCTGGGGTTAAAAATGGTTACCTTGTATTAGCAACCCCCTAACTGACACATAGTGGGTTCTCCTTACATACTTGCTAGACTCCAAGTGCGGCACTTCAGTTTCATCTAGGAGGCAATGAAAAAACCATCTGACCTTCTAAACATAGGTAACTCTTACCAAAGTCTCCACAATTGCATCTAACTACTATAATAATAAAATATGTCATTTGGAGACATAAAAGATAATCACAAGGTGATTGCAATAATGCAGATACATGGTGTTAAGGCTCTGGCTAGAGTAGCATGATTGGAGGTAAAAAGAGATTTATTTCATTTGCACAAATACTTTATAATAGTGTGTTGAAAAGAAAGTTTGTGTTATAACCTGTTTTGTATGGATTGTGTCTAGATGCCCCCCCCAAAGCTTCACGTGGTCATAGGTGGGGCTTTTTGTCATGGCTAGGTCTAGGGGTCATGATGCTGGGATTAAGTGTATGATACTTGGATTACATTAAGGATGTATGATTACTAAATAAGTCCAAAGATTGCTTTGTCATAGCTCTGGGTATGGATAATGGGACGGTCCAGCCTGGGTGTGGGTGACACCACCCAAAGGGCATGTAGCCTGGAAGGAATAAAAGGGAGAGGCAGGTTGTTGCTGTGGCTGCTTCCTTGCTAGTTCACTGTTTTGCTGTCTCCTGCCTTCTATCCACCATGAACTGTTTCTCCTCTGTGATGCCCTTCTGCCATGCTGCCCTGCCTTTGAGCCAGCCAACTATGAACTGAAATCTTTACAAGCTGTAAGCCAAAATAAACCTTTCCTTCTTCCACCTTGGGCATCAGATATTTTGTGTCGGCAACAGGAAAGTAACTAAGACATGTTTGTTTCTTTTTCATAAGACCTTTTTTGGTTTATGTCTCATATGGAGTAACTACTTTGAACATAATAATACACAATGTAATAAATGTTGTTATTCTCTTATTTGGTTAAGAAAATTTGTTTTATTTTTTCATAAAATAAAACTGAAAGGAGAGGAGGAAAAGTAGAAAAGAGAAAATCAAGATATATCATGTACAGGTACAAAATCCCTATGATGAGTATGATCATTATGTATACCTAAAATTTATCAATAAAATTTATTAATTTCAAGGGGTTGGGGATTTAACTCAGCTAGGGTGCCTGGCTAGCAAGTGCAAGGCCCTGAGTTTGATGCCCAGCACTCCCTCCAAAAATTATTAATTTCAAAAAACAAACAAAAGAGAAGAAAAATGAGAAAATGATTTTAAGAGGTTACTTGATAGAACTTGATAGACTATTTCATAGTATTGAAGCAACATGGAAATTCATTTCGATATGTGACTAGCTCCTCAGTAATTGACCTGGTTCTTGGTGCATGACACTGGAAACTTAGAGCTATGTTAAACTGGGAGCATGTTCAACAGATATTTGAAAGTTAAGTATTCGGCTGGAGAACTTTCAAGAAATTATTTTTCATTACATGTGTATATGAGCAAGGTTATATTTGTACTTGGTTTGCTAATTTTTTTTCGAGGGGAAGGAACCTCATAAAACCAGGAAGAAAAATTGGCGCCTTCTCTGGCAAACACTTACGATTCAAATTTTAATCATATTGGCTTTTCTTTTTTTCTTTTTTTTTTTCCAGACTAGAAATTTGATGTCAGTCTCAATTGATCTCAGCAAAGAAAAGGAAGTAAAAATAAGTCATATCATATGAAAGTGATTCAGGCAAGATTTCTAGTAGATAAATATTTGTAATGTAATTATAGATCTATCATCAACACCACTAAAATTTACTGTCAATCACCATGCTGATGATAGGATCTTATCTTCCAAGGTATAACTCTCTTTCACTGCAATTATCTCCGGGATGATTCTTCATGCTGGAAACTCCCAATTTAGAATCATTTGGAAATAAGATTTAGCAATTAATACTTCTTTGTCGATGTGAATCATCCATAGGTCACTAAACCTGTCTCTGTGGTGGCTGAGAGTTAGGTGCAAGTTGCCAGAGGCAGACATTTGTACTTTCTCTACATCGTGCCTCTCTGTGACACATACATCTCACCTGAATGATCAATCTAAGATAGAGATGGAAGCAGAAGTTGAAAGGTCCGACACAAGCCATGCTTTTGAAAGTTGGTTTAAATGCTTTTTAATATAAATATTTGGAATTTTGGATTCAAATGCAATCTTTTAGTTTTCTAAAACCCAATCTCTCTCTACAGTAGCCTTTCTTTTGCATCCTCCTTGCTGCTATATATATTAGGTAGACTACTTTCTAAATTACTTTTTTGCCTCGGTGTTTCTCAATCCACAAATTGATTTTTTTGCCAAGTTGAAAAAATTCGTCATGTAACTTATTTCTCTAACATCCTCATATAATAGCCTTTGTCTCAGCATCTTCCTTTTCTAGGTATTGCATCTTACAAATTGGAATAAAATATAAATACATGGTCTTCAACCTTACTACAATCTAGTGATGCTATTCCCCGTTGATTATTTTCCATTGTTTACTTGACTCGGGTTAGTATAGTTACAATGCCAGTTTCTGTCTTGGCAAGTCAACAAATGTATTTATATTGGAGACATCTTTCAGCTGGTTCTTAAATAAAGAGGAGTTTTAAATTCTGTTAATCAGAGAAAGAACAGGACGAGCAAAGTACAGAGATTATAAAATAAAAAGCATGTTTGAGGTGGACTGAACTTTTAATTAAAATTTGGAGGATGTCCTTCAGTGTCTACCATAGTGGGAGATTAGCTAGGAGTCACCTATCAGCGTCAAACGAGAAAAGATTTAGCAAGCCAATATAAAGTGTTTGTACCCCAAAAGGGTACGAGTCAAAGAGAAATGAAAGAGCTGACAGCTTGTTCACATTTATAAAGCTCACTTTAAGTGCAGGATAGAAAAATCCATAGGGCAGAAAGACAGACCCCTTTATTTTTAGATAAATTTCCAAACCATGTGCACGTCAAAGATGTAGTATACACTACCCGATTTGGAGTCTGAAAAGGGAAAGGGGGAAAGAAAGAGAAATCTTCCTTCTATTAGCTCATGGCAACCAAAGATCACCTTCTAACTTAAGTGGGCCCCCACTTTTTTAAGAGTCTACCACATGGATTTCCTCAAAACAGGTTCAATTTATATGCATTCCCTGGTAGCAAGAATGGTGCTTAAACCCCTACCAATTGCTAAGAACTGTCCATCAGCAGATAAACACTGGCAAGGTAGGGGCTACAGTGGAAAACAAAACTGTGCACAGCAATGCTTCTGTTGCAGAATAGTGAAAATGATGTTACAGAAATATTTACATACAGCAACGGTTGTGTTGGACAATAGTGAAAACGAGGCTAAATAAGTAAAAAGAGCAATGTTTGTGTTGTGGAACAACAAAAATGAGGTTAAATAAGCAAATAAGTAGATAAAAAATATCTACCAACGAGATCACATTGGCACTGCTACAAGTCTTTAAGTACCAGATTGTCACGGAGCAACACTGGAAAAATATCCTGGCCCATGCAACTGTGTGACTTGCTTTCAACTATGCCCAATCATTGTGAACAAATCCAGTTAATACTAATAGATTTAGTGGACAAATTTCTGCCACCTCGTAAATGAGGGAGGCAATGGTGCTTTGGGGAAGAAAGGAAGACTTTAGGAATAAGAAGTAATTAAGTAAGTAAGTAGGTAAGTATTATTATTCCCAAGGGATTTCAAACATTTAGAAGAGATTTGGTCATACATTTGTATTCGTACACAAATTACACAAATCATTAGTAAAGACTAACCTACTTTGTTCTTGACCTTAGTAGGTAGCGTCTTAGCAAAAGCCAAAAACTACAGGGAATATGTCATCTAATTGTGCTAACCTCCTCTGTCATGTCTACATCTTCTCCTTTATATAGTTAACATTAAGTTCCAGGAATTGTACTAAATCCTTTATATGTGTTACTTCATAGATTCTTTGTACAAGTCCTAAAAGTTGGTAATGATATTGTCTCCCTTTTATGCATGAATAAAGCTAATTTTTTTAGACCATAGCTTATCCTTTTCTCCCTCATTGTATCACTCCCCTGTAAAGCACTGGATTATTTACTTGCCTTGTGAAAAGTCAGTTCACAAATTTGAGTACCTGTTACATAAAATTAAAAGCCAAATTTCTCTTTCACATAATTACATACTTTCACCGAAGTGGCAGGATAAAAAGTTATTATTGTCTGTAGAGAATCTTCTAATATAAGAGCTGTAACTCTCTTTTCAGACATTATTTCCAATCCAAATCAGTAGCAAATGATAGCTCGAGGAATTTGTGATATCTCCTTAAAAATAAAAAAAATAATAATTTGAAATTGACCTCAAAAGCTGTGTGTAATCTTGCAAACATAGTGAATTTGATTTGACAGATGTTATGATTTTATTCTCAGGCAGTGTTTCAGCTTTTCTACCCCCAGCCCTATCTGTAAGATAAGGAAAATAAAGAAGCTAAAGACGAAGAAGGAGGAAGTAAAACATTAGAGAGAAATTCAAGGTGGAGTTCAAAATCCTGTTACTCTAATATTATTAAAATCACTCTTCTTTTTAAACAGAAGAACAGTCTAAGTCTACATGCCCATGAAAACATAATAAATAGCTCTGGAACGCTTTTTAAGGCACATCCACAAAAGTAATGTTCTATGTAATGATGATGGAGCTCACATCGCCATCAGTCATTGAAGGACATCCAATTTTTAATTAGCTTATGCTAAACGGCTTTAGTATCAATTTAGGCAAAATGTGACACTTGGTGAAATTGTTTGGATGGCCGCTAGGAATAATAACTCAAGGAATAATAATCACCAAGAGAATTCTGTTTCATCAGCGGACAGTGATTCTGATAGGAATCGGGAAGCCATCTGGAAATAGCAAAGGGGAAAAAATGAAGAATGAAAGAAATCATTTGAAAAGACTGAGGTAATTGCAGTTCCTTCAATGTGAACAAATTAAAGGCATCAATGTTCCAAATGAAAAAAAAATATTAATTACCACTGCAAACAATCTGGCACACACACAGACTCATCATATTTACAAGACATGTGACTATATACAGATGTACTACACTGTGTACTGTAAGAATAAGTGCAGCATTACATTCATATTTCTATTTATTATGATGCTGTGGATAAGAATATGAGTCCCACTGTGGATATCATATGTACAGAAGCCTTAATCTCAAGCTAAAATTGAAATTATGCCTCCTTCACTACTTACTTAGGAATGGCCTTTAGCAAGATACATACCTCATTTTTGGGATTATGTTTAATAATTAACAAGTATATATATTTGAATATATATAACAAAGGGATTCAACCTACTTGGTCTTCACTGTTCGTTGAGTGCTACATGTGTGAGTGGATATTTTTCTAAAGCTGTGTTTCCCAATCTGTAACAAGAGCACATTATGACTATTTTCCTAACTGTGTATGTGTGGGTTAAGTGATTGACTTATATGAAGTTTTCATTATAAATAGCTCTATTTATTTCACAATTTTATAGTATTCCTAAGGGCAAGAAGGATTTTAAACTTGCATGTGGGTAAGTACATGATTGAGAACTCTACAATTTGCAACCAAAGGATGCTTAATAAATAGATCAGATACCGATCTATTTTACTAGAAGATGCTAATAGAAGCTCAAATTTTACTAGAAGATGCAATACAGGACAGTGCAACCATTAGGAAGATTATTCACAACTAAAATCCTATTGGAGCACTTCGCAGAAGCTTTCCTAGATAGGACAATAAAGATGAGGTGCTAGGGAGGCAGGAAATGAAATTCAGAAGGATCCAAAGACAAACAGGGTATAGAAGGATATACCACCATGATGCAACCAATTTGGGAAATCTGCAGTACTCTGGTGAGTTTAGGAAATCTGTACCATTTATGGGACTAGGTAGATGTATGGGAGTGGGATTGAGGTTAAGAATTAATCTGAAGCAAGTTTTAAAGGATTTTGTTAAAGAGTTTTCTATGTCTTTTTTTTTTTTAATTTTTACCGAGAACATGTATTGGTACATTATATACATAGTGATCATAATCAACATGGTTATTTTGTACCTGTACATGATGTATCTTGGCTTTCCCCCCTTTTCCCTCCTCCCCTCCCATTCACCCACCCTTCTCTATTTGCAACAAGTTTATTTACACTTTTCCATTTTTTTATCTTACTTTTCTTTCATCTTACTTTTCTTTTAACCTTCTTCTTTATCCCCCTTTTCCCTATCTAGTTCTCCTCTCTTTTGAATACTCTTTTTTAAAATTATTTTAATGGTATATTTTAGATATACATAATGATAACATTCATCATAGGGAATTTGTACCTGTACATGATATATCTTGCTGCTTCTTTTTTTCCCATTCCCCTCTCTTCCCTTCAACCCCTCCTCCCCTCCTTATTTACAAAAGCTTTGTTTCCATTTTTTCCTTCTATTCTTTTTTTTCTTGTCCCTCTGTTCCTTTCCCCCTACCCTTCCTTTGTTCCCCTTTCCATTTGAACAATTTCTTCATTTTCCCAATGTAATATATTTCAGTCCTTATTTACACTTTCAATTTCTCACACCAGAGAAACAATGTGGTATTTAAACATGTGTGTCCCATTTATTTCACTTAAGAATATTGTCTCAAGATCCATCCATTTACCTGGAAATAGCTCAAGCTATTCCCTTTCTTGGTATGTTCCCCCCCAAAATTAAAAGCATCATACCACAGCGATATATACATACCCACATTTATAGCTGCACAGTTCGTAATAGCTAAATCTTGGAAACAGCCCAAATGCCCATCAAGCAATGAATGGATAAAGAATAAGGTTTTTTTTGTGGTTTTTTTTTTTAATACAAAAGTGTTTTCTATGTCTTATGTTGATACTCTGGCTTTCTTTTTGTTCACTGAAAGCAAGAAGTAAGAGAGTGAGGGGCAGAGAGAGAGAGAGAGGGAGAAGGAGAGGGATAGGCAGGAGAATGACTAAGAGTGAGAGTCAAAGCCTGAGACAGAGCGAGTGAGAAAAAAAAGAGAGAGACAAGTAGGAGAGGGAATAACAAATGAATAACACACAATCCATAGTTGGATCATAACCGATCTAAACACATCAGATTTTAAGTTCAATTTGCTGTTGAATGTTTTATTTAGACATGTATTATATCCTCTGTTTTTTAGTTTACTCATTCCAGGATAGGCTTAATAAGTATTTTTCTAAGTATCCTTTGGATAGCTATACAACATAGACCTAATAGATTACTTCTGCAATGCCATTTAGTGTTTGTAAGGCCTTTTCTCACATGCTGTTATTATTCTACACCTGCCTGGGTATATTTTGTAATGGTAGAGACAGCCAAAATATCTATCAAAGTTTCCTTCTGCCTTCACAAGGAGTTAAAATACAACTGTGGAGACTGCCTGATGAGGCAATCAAAACGGATATTTACTTAGGCTAGTAATGATCAATGTCTTCTGAGTAATATGGAAATTGAGTTCAACACTCAGAAAAAAGCTGAGGCTCCAAAACTAAGTGAAACAGGATTGCCTAATGTACTCCCCCACATAATTGCTTGTCTTCTGCAGCAATTTTCACAATACAGGGATCATTTATGTGCACTTATACATTTTACTGTTGACTGCATGCCTGTGCAACACATTTGGGGAAAAAAGAAGCCACAGTAATAAGAATTCATCAAATATCCACAATCGCTCCTTTACTAAAAGCCTCTGAGGAGCGTCTTAGCATTAAGGCCATTTATGAGCTGTCAGAAGCTGTCAGTGAAAAATCTGGAAACCGGAATTGGGGCTGAGTTCAGCTCTTGCCTCAACTGCCAACTGTTTTGGGACCTTATGCAAATAATTCCAAAAAAGTCCCAAGGGAAAAGAAAAGGACAAGGAAAGAAGTATCTCACAAATAGGTTCACGAACTCTTCTGGAAAAGTTTAACTTCTATCTGAAATTAAAATAACAAGACCTGGCGGAAATAAGATAGAATTCGGAAGCCTGCTTCAGAACTCCCTTTGGGAGAGACAGTACATATGAAGCCCTCAAACCAAAGTGCAGATTACGAAGATGAAATAAAATTGTATGTTTAATTTACTAAATCGTATATATAATTTACTAAAAAATCATTCAGTAAATATACCAGTGTGAATCCTGCTCCAGACTTAGTAAGTTTTGTATGCCTGTAAAAGCTACCCAAAACTCGGTCCTGGGCCACTTCATGGCAGGAAGTGTCAAGTCACAGGACAGTGGGATGTTTTGCTTTTGTTGATTCTCTCGCATGACAGAGTTCTTTCCTAGGTTTGACTAAGCTGAAGAAGTTACTCAACCTGCCCTCATATTTCACAGAACATAACTAACACAAATGAGTAGGTGAAACACTGAAATAAAACAAACTGTTTGAAAGAATGACTTTCATTTCATACTGTTTCTCTTCTGTATTCTGTGCCTTGTGCCCTGTGAACAAATTGACTCAGTGCAAAGCATTGTGCTTATTATTAAAAATTATTTGAACATTAGGTGGTTCTTAGCAATAAAACCAAATTTAAAATATTTCTTTTCTTCTTAAACATGACATTTAACAACTAAGTTAATAAATGCAAGAAATGATGGATTTCAAGACACTGAGGAAAAGTGCCAAATGACGGGATCTCTGAGAGACATAAATGAGATGAGCCTTAAGACTGTCTCACATTACTGCCTTGAGAAAGGTTTGTAGTGCAGTAAGAGGAAAACTGGGTAAAGTCCTGCAGATTCCCTGCATTCAAGGCTGGAGCTGAGCAACTGGGGAGACCACAATGGCTGTAGTATATGCCGGCAGCATATTGGAGAGGAGCGATCTCAAGAGAACCGTAGAGATGGGCCAAGGGCCACTCAAGAATTCATCAGGGAAGTCAGTGTATTGTATGTAGGAGGATTTACTCAAATCTAGAAAAACTATTGAGAAGTACTAACAGGAACAACATGTGGTGCACAAGAGTGAGGAATTGTGCTTGGTCTTACTAGGAAACTGGAAAGTCTTATAGTTCACTGGCATTGGTGAGAGGAGCATGCACAGCAATGACACTCTCTTCTAGTCCTCTTGGCAGACAGAGAAAAGGCCCATGTGTGCACTCACCCTGGTATATACACATATATGTCAATGTAACCACCAGGATTGCTATTAAGATAATCGTAAGTCCATTGTATCTCATCTGATCCATTACCACAAAAGTCCTTCCAGCCATCTCCTTTGCTTCTCTGTAACCTGTCATTCCAACAGTGAGACATCTGGTCAGCATCAAGTGATATTTACTTAGTTGGCTAACTCCTCTACACATATTAGAGTTTCAGAGTTGTTAACTATACTTCCTTTAAGAAACATTTCATTAACCAGAATAGAATGCTGATGTGTAGTTCCTTTACCATGAGTCTTACAGACCACCCATTTCTGTAGTTACTTAAATTGGCACATTTTTCTACAATTTACATGAGATTGCTTCATACACTGTAATAAGTTAGATGCTCTTCTAACAGTTTACCTCTTATCATCCTGGGATTGTCCATATCCTAAGTTATCCAGCATGCACTCTGGCTAACTCGGTCTCCCCAAACCTCAGCCTTTCCATTACTTAAGATTTGCTGTTTATGCTAGAAAGTTCTGAGTTTTCCAAAAGCATAGTGTTGTATATTCCTCTACATGTGGTCAAATGCAATAGTTTTAAGGTAGTCAAAACATCCTCTATGTTTCAGCTGTTTAATCACTTATGCCCCCTCAGTTTGAGATCTCGGCAAGAACAGGTCTATTTTATATGCCTATGATATCACTCATATTTAAAATACCACCTATGTGGAATGATACAGTGTGTACTCTTTCCACACTGGCTCCTTTCAGACAGAAAGACACATTCAATATGATTCCCATATCTTTTCCCGTCTCATTATCTTACTTTACAAGAAGAGGTGACAAATGAATGCTTCTTCACCATCTCTAGCATAATACACAGCCTTTTGTGTTCACTATTCTGGAAGCTGTATATAGGAATGTTTAATACATTGAATGGCTGGAATATCTTTTTTAGAGGCTTAAGAAAAACTGGGAGAAAATTTGTATACTGCAACAAAATGTTCCAAAGTGACAAGAGATTTTAAGAGAGATAGCAAAAAAGACAGAGAGGGACAAGAGAGTATCGGGTTCTCACCAATTGGCGGGGTGTGGCTTTGGGTATCCACGATGCTGCAAGTAATTAATGTAAAATGGCAGATGAGTGGAAAATTTATGTGCACATCCCTCAACCCCACAGTATCTTATACAGAATTGCCTTTTAAGTCTCTTGGACTTTAGGGAGGTTTGTGAGCAGGGAGAACTTTCTTTAGCTGTCGTTTAATTTTTAATGAACTCTATCAGCAATTCCTTGCCTCATTAATAACATGTTACAGGTGTTACTTCCATGAAGAGGAACCATTCTAGACAATATGAAGAGTGCACATAACTGCCAAGATGTCTTTTGACAAATAGCAAGGAATGCAGTGATTGTGGTGGTTTGTTTTGCATTCATTCAGACTTTTGAAGACAATAGCCGATGCTTATGTTATTCTACGTGGTACTAAAAATTTTAATACCCACTTTTTAATCGATGATTCATCAAAGAGGCCCAACCCAAGCAAGTTAAAGTTGACACTCTAGAATCCACCTCAAGAAAATGCTGTGTATGCACGGGCATGTGCATGGTGTGGATGTAAGTGAATGTGTCCATTCGGCAACAATGAGAAAACACTAAAAGTTCTCTGGACAGTCCACAGTTGAGAAGATATTTACAGCTATTCCAATTGGGGAGTTTTTTAGAAAAATAGAAAAAAGTCAGTAAATCGATAAATTGCGTAAGATTTAAAAATCTAGAAGAGGGTTTAAACTCTGTCAGTCTTTGTCTCTGTCTCTCTTCTCCCTTTACTTCTTATGTGATGATAATGAGTTAAGATTTTAAAGTTTTGGCCCTGCTGGCTTCATCTTCATCTTCCACCTGCCACTGAACAGGAAAAGTATTTAGTAAATTCAGAGAAATACACCTTGATTGCACATACAGTTTTGAATTCTTACATTTGATTTTTGCAGTTTGGATTACATGGAGGGTTTTTTGTTGTTGTTGTTGTTGTTGTTGTTGTTTTTTCCCTGCTACTTTACAGAATTTACAGAGCACTCTCCTCAACGCTTCACTTCTGGTTTTCCCATCCTTCAATAACAATCTGTGAGACATGACGACCCCTAGGATTATTCTATAGACGTAATGAAGGATCTTGCATGAGTCCACTATGATAGAAAATGATAGAATCCCTAGATACGCAAGTTAATGTAAGGAATTGATAGATGCCTTACTTGGTTTAAACAGGCGTTCAGGTAGTTGACTGGAGGAGCCCAGAACTCATACTCTTTATACTTTGCATTGGAGAGTATCTTTAGATTATTCCCTTCTTCCTGTTCTTGCCAAGTCACAGTATTAATGTGAACAGTCTTATCTTAAGTTTAAATTAGGAATATGAGGATTTCAGAGAAAAAGCATTTATTTTTGAAATCTATATAAGCAAAGGATTTTTTTTGTAATTTGCCTATTAATTGTCAATCAATTAGTGCTTTCATTTATGTTAGTTTAATTTATATCTTAAAGTTTGTTAAATTGTAATCTTTTTTGGTTGGTAAGGCTGTAGAATTCTTAATTAGAATGATTAAATATACACAGGGATTTATCAGGCATCAAACATGTTCTTACCAATCCCAGATGATGCTCTCAAAATACCAAAAAAGCTATTTAAGAAAATGTACCGAACTCTTTTATTATCTACCTCCAAAAGAAAAAGACTAATTATACCAAGTCAACTTCATTATATATTTGAAAATGAGTAATTGCCATATCCTATCTGAAATGCAAAATATGGAATCCAAGGTTAAGCTAGTTTTGGACCTAAGCTATATCACTTAAACTTGACAAAATAAAACAAACAACAGTATAAAAACTATTCCCTATGAAACTCAGAATCCTAATGTCAGGCATGGGGACATAATAGTATCTAACTTGGGAGCATGCTGTAGCACAGTGGTAGAGTCCATGTTTTGCGACAGTGGGGTTTGTGTTCAATTCCCAGCACTGCACACATACACACAAATAGTGTTTGTCTTAGAAAGCAGTTGCAAGAATGAACTTTTTAATACATATTAAGCACTTGGTTGCTTTGTACAGAATGGACAACTCTTATGCTCATATGCTCATTTGTACATTCATTCATTCAATACTTATCAGGTCTACTATGAACACACACCATTTTAGACACTAGGGATGCTATAGTAAAGAAATCAGTTAAAATCACGCTACCAAAATGTTTCTTTTCTAGAAAAGAAAGAAATGAAAAATAACATGAATATGTAGAATTATAGTGTGTTAGAAAGTGATAAGGCAAAAGAAGAAATCATAAAGCAGCAAAGGGCAATATGACATGTGAGGATAGGAACCAGATGAAATACACAATAAAAATTGAATTTGAATTTCAGATAACATATTTTGAAAACAAGTTCAAGTGTATTACATGCAATCTTTCCCATGAAATATTGAGACATACTTACACTAAAACCTTATTCACTGCTTATCTGAAGATAAACTTACCTCTATAGTCTTTTTTTCTTTATTGGCTAAGTCAGGCAACTTTATTAGGAATTAAGAATTTTATATGAAGTTGTAAGGATAGTCCTCTCTGGGGAGTTGACTTTTGAATTAACCACAGAAAGAAATGAGGGAGCCACTCTGGTTTATCACATGAAAAACATTT
>PVJO010004448.1:0-109557 GCA_004026905.1 Hystrix cristata | reverse complement strand
TCCCTTCATAGAGGTGCTTTTCTGTTAACTGTGGCAAAGCAGAATATTCACTTTAGGCTACAGTTTCAACTTCTTTCTTTCTGTATAGTTTAATAGATCTGCCCAGCCCTGTCCTGGGCAATCACTAATCTGCTTTCTGTCTGTATGGATTGGCCAGTTCTGCACATTTAATGCGAATTGAGTCATGCAATGCTTGGTCTTAAGTGCCTGACTTTTTCATTTAGTATAATGTTTTCAAAGATCCATATTGTGGCATGTATCAGTACTTCATTATTTTTTTGTTGCCTAATAATACTCCATTTGGTGACTGTTTTGCATTTTGTTTATTCATGGACATTCAGGTTGTTTTTACTCTGGCTCTTATGGATTATGCTGCTATCAACATTTATATATGTGTTTGTGAACATATGTTTTCAGTTCTCCTGGGTAAATACCTAAGTATGAAATAGCTGGGTCATATGTAAACTCTATGTTTAACATTTTGAAGAACTGCCAAACTGCTTTCTAAAGTTTGCTGAACCATTTTATATTCCCACCAGCAACAGACGAAGGTTCCAGTTTCTCTGCATCTCAGGTGTTTCTTAACCACCGTATTTTTTGTTTTTACAAAATGTTTCCTCTTTTCTTGGTGGATGAGGGAGCAGGGTGCTGAATGATAATTTTGGAGGAAATGAAACAAATGAAAATCAAATAAATTATTTTCCGATTGGCTCAGTTGCAGCTCTGGAAGCCGTTCAGCCCTGCGCCTACAAACCTTCCTGTTCGACTGGATATGACATTACCAGGAATTTTACTTTCCTGCTCTTTCCTCCCTGGAGAGAAAAAAGAAATATGTCTTTTCCTCAGCTATACATGGAGGGTTCAAACAAATATAAAGGACCCCAGAGTTATTAACAATTCCACTGGAACATGAACTTGGTGTATGCCCAGATTTGTTTCTCTCAGATCGCTCTCTTGGTGCTTCCTTCCCTTGCCTGTCCTCCACCAGAGTGTAACCTAAGCGCTAAATCAAGGTCCGTTTGTTCAGTGTTTGGAAAAGAAACGGTGGCTGGATGCTGGCCAGCTGGCTCGAGCTGTTGGCGACGGCTGTGGAGCAGGCCCTGTGCCGCAGCAGCCTCTGCAGGCTCCTGCAGAACCAGCTGTGGCTCAGGGGCTTGCGTTTGCCCTGAGCTCAGGGTGACAAGGACTTCGGTGATCTGCCACGGTGCTAAGCAGGCGAGTGCAGAGGTCCTGGAAATGTGCCAGCTCCGTCGCCCTGTGTAGTGGACAGGGGAAGCAGGCTGGGGTGGGGTAGGAGTAGGCCTGGCGGGCATCAAGAAGGAATATTGTTTCTCCTTCTTTTTTGCAGTAGTAGTAGAACCAGGGCCTCATGCATACTCGGTAAGCACTCTACCAACTGATCTACATCCCTAGCCATTTTCTATTATTTTATATTGAGACAGGGTCTTGGTAATTTGCCCAGGTTGGCCTGGGACATGCAATCCTCCTGTCTCCGCCTCCTGAGTAGCTGGGTTACTGGTGTGTGCTGCCAGACCCAGAGAGCTGTTCTTTCTGATACATAGATGGATCCTGTCTCCTGGCCAGTTGATTGCTTTTGGTCATATATCGGCTGTAAGCCACATCTCCACCTGCCCCGAGCCAAACACCGAATGATGGGTTTGTCGGCAAGGGTAGATCCCCGTTCGCGCGACCTCACACACCCACAGTGAACCTGCCGCTCTGCTCGTGGGCGGGGTTTGCTGTGTGTAGGTGTGACCTGGGAGGTGAGTATTGCCCCCACACCCTCCCAACCTTGTTTTGGCTGACTTTCTCCTCAGTCACTGTCTTGTCACACCTCCACTGACTTCCCAGGGTTCCCGCTCGAAATGCCAACTCATCAGCAGCGGACCCCCGTTCCTGTCTCCTTCCAGTAGGAGCAGGCACGTTCTGCAATGTTGTGCGTTCTCGGTGAAGTTGGTATCTTGTTTCCATTACAGTGAGTTTCACTGTGTATGTGATAGTTTGGGACAAGCTTGTGTTAATTATGCTTATGTGAATTATCTGCCCCCCTTATTAAGCCTGTTATTTTTTTGAGTGGCAAAAAAAGATTTTAATGCATTAATTTCAAGGGTCAGTTTCATAGGATCACAAAGTATCAGAAGACAGAGTCATAGTTGATGTATTTCCTGTTGGTTAGCCCAGTGTGTGATTTCTGTGGCAATTAGTGGATTTAGCTTAATGACTCCAATTGGAACTATAAGGAATTTGATTTTAAATGTATACTATATACATATATTTCTTTGGACTTGTGTGTGGGCAAGTCATACCCTAGATTTGATTGAAGGTTGGTAATACCTTCCTCAACTCCCCAAAATAGGAGTTAGTAGCAGATTTAGTTAATTAACTAATTAATGAACTAATTTTTTGTACTAGGGGTCGAACCAAGGGCCTTCACATTGTAGTGCTAGGGATTAAACCAAGAGTGACATTCCTGGCCCTTTTTTATCTTGAGATAGGGTCTTGCTAAGTCGCTAAATTGCCCAGGCTGGGCTTGAACTTCCTGCCCCACCACACCTGGCCAACCTTTAGGCTTTTAAAAAAAATCTGTATACATTTATTTTTATTTTTTATTAGTACATGTTTGCATTGCAGTACATAATGTTCACATTCCTTGTGCTGAGTTGGTTCATGTACATAACGCATCTTAAACAGGTATTTGAAATACATTTGTTCATCTTGCCTTGGGTTTGACCTGGTCCTGGGAGAAAAAACTGAAGAGGGCCGTTCTCCTGAGAGGTGAGAGTGTGTTGAGTGCGCTGGCTCTTCCTAAGCCGCCCAGGGCTACTCTGACTGCCTGTGGCCGGCCAGAGAGGCAGCTTGCTTGTCCCAGCAAGCCTCAGGTCCAGCTCTCTGTGGGTGGTGAGCGGCTTCTCAGGGGTGTGGAATTAGAATTTGTTAAGTGCCGCTCCATAACACCTCAGACTGCTGCCTTCAGCTTGGAATAGGGCGTGGGCTCTCTGCGTTACAGTTTCACCCCAGAAAATCTTCTGTCTTTGGACGTGTTTGACTTTGATGGGCTTCTGATTATTACTGGTGTGGTTTGTAACAAGAGTTAGTAGAAGTCTGAGATTTGAGGTGTGAACCGTCCAGCATGACAGCCACCGGCTGTATGCGGCTATTTAATTATAATTAATTAGAATTCAATGAAAAATCCAGTTCCTCAGCCGTAGGACCGTCTTTCAGATACTCATCGGTGAATGTGGACTGGCAGCTGCTTGCTGTTACTGGGCAGGGCAGAGACGGAGCAGTTCCGTCGTTACAGAAATTGGACCACCCTGACTCGGACTTTTTTCCTGCCCAGAAGGTGCAAACAGGACAATCGCTGTAAGCTTTGCTTAGGCGAGTTCGGAAACTGGGAAACTGCTGCTACCTGTTCCAGCCCAGAACGAGAACAGGCAGTGGAGGTGCCATTTTGTTCTTGCTTTTCCCGGGTCATTTCCTTGCCCTAGTGTCTTTTGTGTGTTGTTGTTTTGCAATCCCGGGGATTAAAGCCAGGCCCTCGTGCATGCTAAGTAAGCACTATCACTTGGCTATATTCCCAGCCCTTTTTAAAAAATTCGAGACAGGGTCTTGCTAAGTCACCCAGACTGGCCTCAAACTTAGGGATCCTCCTGCCTCAGCCTCCTGAGCAGCTGAGATTACAGGCAGAACAGATGCATGGCTTCTTTGCTTCTTAAGGGATATAAATATCCAGTAATGAGACTTGCTCATGAATTTAAGTGAAGGATAAATATTCTGAAACAGTATACAGATAGTCCCCAATTATGATTCATTGAATTATGATTTTTTGACTTATCATGGGTTTATTGGGGTTTTAAATGCATTTTTGACTTAGGATATTTTCAACTTAAGATGAGTTTGGAATGCAACCCTATTATAAATTGAGTGTATAAATAAGTTATTATCTACCATTCTTTTCTGTTAGAACTGATACTTCTATGTCTAAGGTTGAGATGGAGACAGATAAAAATTGTGCTAAGATTTTATCACCATTA
The DNA here is from genome assembly GCA_004026905.1 of Hystrix cristata. Classification (NCBI taxonomy): domain Eukaryota; kingdom Metazoa; phylum Chordata; class Mammalia; order Rodentia; family Hystricidae; genus Hystrix; species Hystrix cristata. The sequence goes on along the minus strand of PVJO010004448.1, from coordinate 105,523 downwards.
GCCTGTTTTCTAATGGCACATATTACGTGTGGGTTTCGCCTTATATAGACTGTGTCCTTTTTGGGAGCTTAGCTTCATTTTGGTATTAATTTATGTCTGTTGGCTTCTAGTTCTTTGGAGATATTTTAAAATCTGGATATTTGTTATCTTTACCTATCTTGAAATTTACAGAGGGACAAGAGAAATAAGAAATGGAAGGAAAAAATGGAAACAAAGCTTTTGTAAATAAGGAGGGAGGAGGGGGTGAAGGGAGGGGAGGGGAAAAAAGAAGCAACAAGATACATCATGTACAGACAGGTACAAATCCCCTATGATGAATGTTATCACTATGGACATCTAAAATGTACCATTAAAATTAAAAAAAAGTTAGGAATTTATAAACCAAAGAATTGGGTACGAATCTTCCCTTCCCTAAACTCCAGACATGACTGCCAAGTTATTCATGCTTCTGGTTGTCTGATAGCCCAGAGGTGGAACATGGCGTAGGTGCCTCAGCCGTTAGCGCTGGAGGACCGTTCTGGCGAGTGGGCAGGAGAGTGACAGCGATCAGAAAGGGCCTCGTGCACGTGAGTATTCTTCCTTTCATTTCCAGCAGCTTGGGTGATTCGCAGTGCTTGGGGCTGGGTCCCGGGGTCCTTTCTCATGTTGGTGTTTGGTAGTGATGGTGTCTACGGTGAGACTATAGCTACATTTCTCCGGACTCAGGCCTGTTTTACAGGCTAGTGTATGTTGCTGAAGAGGAATTTAATACCTCTCATCCCAGGCCGTCACCAGCTTATTTTCAAAAACCTTGGCTTTTGTTTTTCTTCTTTTCCTCTTTCCTTTTCTTCTCTTTTCCCCTTCTTTCTTTTTTAAACAGCCTTTTCTGGGGGCTGGAAATCCTTACCCCACTGCAGGTGGCCAGTACGCGGCCCAGCCTGGAGGGAGGCCAGCCGGCGCGCTGCGGGAGTATCTTGATTCTCTGACTGCTGGCCTCACGGCTGATGAACCTGACAGGGGCAGGCTCGGCGTGGTTTTTGTTTGTTGGTTCTTATTTTTGGTAACATTTTAAAGGTTCCAGAAGTTGAAAGTTCTCTGTTGAAATAAATTTTGCCTAGGTTTGAACAACGAGCTGGCTTACGACAAGGTTTCCTCATTATTCATACCCCTTATTGCTTCCAATAATACAGTGAAACCTCGGTTTGCAAGAGTAATTCGTTCAGTTTGTAATCCAGAGCGCTTGTATATCAAAGCGGAGAGAGAGAGACAGAGAAAGTGTTACTGGATTTTGGGGTGCTAGTCTCCTTCCAGAGGTGATTTCTCGATTCTTTCTGTCCTGAACAAATAGTTGAACAAGACAAGCATAAAGGCTAGCAAAGTTTCACATTTATTAAGGGTAGCAAAAAAATTGGAAGGGCAGGGGGAAGAAACCGGGCTATGTAGAGCTAGCTTCGGCCCAGTAAAAGTAGGAAAAAGGAGAAAAGAAAAAAAATACACACCCTACAGCTTAGGGTGGGCTACTGTGAAGAGGGTGACAAGCCCTTAATGGTGACTGTCCCTTTTTTAGCTCTTCCACCACAGCACGTTCAGGTCGTCCTCTCAAAAACCTGCTCGAGTTCTTGTGAGAAGTCCACACACAGGGATCCGAGAATTGTTCTGTGTATTTGTCCCTGGATCTTGTCAAGCCTTTCCCAGCTAGTTTTAGCCATATCCTATTTTCCTGCTTCAGAACCAGTTGCAGTCATGTGGCGTTCAGTGTGACATACTACTTGTATTGCAAGACATTGCTTGTTTATCAAGTTAAAATTTCTTAGAAATGTTTGCTTTTCTCATGGAACTCTCTGGAAGCAAGTTATTGGAAATCCCAGGTTCGACAAGTAGGTTACTTTGTCAGTCTGGGTTCTGCAGAAGAACCAACAGGAAGTATAAAGATATGTGGAGGGGATTTATCCCATCAGCAAGCTAGAGAGTTCGGAGCGGCGTGATGTGGTGCGGCCCAAGGACCCGGGAGCTGGTGGCAGTGAGGGGTGCTGCTTGTTGCTGGCTACTTTGACATGGAATGTACTTGTGCTTTTGGGTCTGGTCAGGCTGGTCATGTACGCACCAATCCCACTGATGACAGGGTGCTGCTGTGCACTCCCCACTTCACGGCTCAGTGGGTCAGATGACGCCCACTTTATGATGGGCAGCTTAGTTACACAGTGCTTAGTTTCTATGTAGACCTAGTAGCAGGCTAAAAGCGGTCTGTCAAAAGGAGAGTGGCTGTCTGTGGCTGGGGTGGGGATTTGCTCCAAGTAGTTCACCTGTGGGTTCTGCCAGAGCTCCAAACAGCCCGCCTGCCTGCGGCTGACATTTCTGGCACACAGAGGCCCCCTGGTTCAGGTGGCTGAACACAGAAACCTGGCCCTGTTGCAGAACCTTCTTGTGTTTGGGATTCCAGTCAACTAGCTGCTTTAGGAGGCACCTGGATAATAGGCCCAGAGTAACACACCCAAATTTGGAATGTGCCCTCCCTCCATTCAGATAGACCCTTTAGGCATTGTAGCTCTTTTTGGGGGGGGCAAGTTTGAGACAGGATCTCACTATGTAGTCTGGGGTGGCCTTGAACTCGAGGGAATCCTCCTGCCTCAGCCTCCCAAGTGCTGGGATTACAGACAGATGCCGCCATGTCCGGCTATAGCTCTCGCTTGATTGTAGGAGTAATGGATGCACCCACTTATTCTTCACCTTAGAAGGAGTATCTTGATAGGCCCTGACACCACTGTACCCCTAGAAATTTCACTGAAGTAGAAGACTCCTGAATGTCAGTCAGATTTCCACCTTCTGTCATGCAAATGTTTTACCAGTAAATCTAGAGTAGTTGCCACTTCTTCCTCCCTACATCCAGTTGGCATTACGTCATCAGTGTCATGGACCCTGTGATTCTTGTGGAAGGGAAAGGTGATCAGATCCCTATGAACTAAGTTAGAGTCTGGAAGGTTTACCTGCCTCTACGGGAGGAGAGTACAGGTATGTTGCTGTGCTTGTCAGCCGAAAGCAGCCGCTTCTGGTGGGCTTTGTAGACATGTGGTCAGCAAAAGGCACGTGCCGGTCCGAGCTCTCATACCATTGCTGGATGTGTTCGTGTTTTTGAGCAGCAAGACCACATCTGCAGGGGCTACTGTGAGAGTCGTCTCTTGGTTAGGGTTGTGGCAATCCACTGTCATTCTCCCAAGATTCATCTGTGTTCTGCACAGGCTGAATAGGGGTTGCTCGCCATGCGTGCCTCTCTCGGATCTCTGTGTGTTGCTGCAGTCCCACTGGAAATGCAGTATTGCTTTTGATTTACTATTTTCCCGGGTTGATGTGATTTAATGGCTTCTATTTGGCCTTTACCACCGTAATATTTTGGAAATGCTTGGATTGTCTGATTTCATAGCCTTATAGCTAGAGGTCAGTTTACCTCAGAGTGAATACTGCCACTGATTCCCACCCATATCTGATTTAGAAGATATTTAGATAAGACTGAACTTGACCTTTGAGTAGATGCTGGACAGAGTTAAGATTCACAAGGCTTTTGAGATGGAATGTATTATGTATGTGGGAAGGAAATACATTTGGGGATGCAATACTATGGTATGAATGTGTCCCCCCCAAAATTGTATGTTGAATCCTAATCACTAAGGTGATGGCATTAGAAGATGGGGTCTTTGGAGGTGGTCGGATCATGAGGTTTTGGGTCCATGAATGGGAGCAGTGCACTTGTGGACGAGGCCCTTGGGTGTCCCCTCCCCCTCCCACTGTGTGACAGTACAGGGAGAAGCCACCATCTTTGTACCGGAAAGCAGCCCTCACCAGATACCAAGTCTGGCCCCTAATCTTGGTTTTGCCAACTTCTAGAACTGTAAGAAATAAATTTCTGTCTTAAACTGACCCAGTCTGAAGTACTTCATCATAGCAGTCTGGACAGACTAAGTATTTACTGTGAATATTGAAAGCAGGAGCTCTCTATTGAAGCCAAGAATGAATGTGATGGGTGGTGCAACACTGACAAAGGAGAACTGGGGCTTTCTCCTTTTTCCTTGCCTTTGCTATGGCCCTCTATCCCAGCTCTACGAATTTGACCCCATTTCTTCCATTAGCTAGTGAGGACTCTTACGAGTTTGAAGAGTGGATTTTTACCAGGGGGACGCAGTGGAGTCTGGGGCTGGGCACCAGAGATTTCGATTGGAACTTGTCCTTGAGCCGGCTTTGCCAGTGCTAGTTCTGATTCGAGGCAGGGTTCGGCCCAGTTTCCTCCTTTGTGAAATGAGTATTTTGGCGCCTGCCTTCCCCAGCAAGGCTTGTGACAGCCCTTCCCAGAGAGGGCTTCTGAAGATCAATAGAAAAACAGTACACGAATCACTTTGCACAGTGCTGTAAGATCCCTGCTTTAAAAGTGGTAGTAAGTTGCCCCTATTGACCTGCGGATTATGTTTGCACACATCTGTGCAGCTAAGATGTGGGCAACTAAGTACAACTAGCTGCAAGGAATCTAATGTAACATACGCTGGAAACTTATTTGGTTGCCCAATGATAATTTCTGTTTTACATTTGAGTGGTCAGCTTGGTGCTTTCTTTCATTTTCAAGTAGCTTGAGAGTGGACCTTGGAGCGTCTTTGCCGCTGCCGTGCGTTTGGTAGGGTGTCTCTGGCCTGGTGAAGCGGCTCCTGCGTCCTCGGTACACTGCTCTCTGTGGTGACTTGGTTTGTTCCTCTGTCAGAGCGGAGGGAAGGCACTAAAAGTAGCTCCTTTGGGCTTTTTATTTTAGCTGATATACTAGATTATCTTGGTTGCAAACAAGAGAAACCAAATTTAATTTAAGCAAAACAAATACCCAGGAGAATATGGGGTCGCTCTTGTAGGAGGCTGTGGGGCTGGAGGGCGGTGAGGGGAGGGGTGTCTGCTTGGGCCCTCTTAGGTCCTTTCTCAGCATTAGCACATTTTTGGTAGGATTAGGGGAGCATGGCTGTGGCTCTAGAGTACAAGGAATTCAGAATGCTGGGTGTGCAAAATCAGTGTATTTCAGTAGGTCTCTGAGTTCTCCAGAGAGGTAATTTGACTTGCTTTTCCACCGGTGTGGGGTAAACCTCTGCTTCTTTTTTAAGCCCTCAAGTTCCTTTTTTAAGGAACAGAGGCTAATAGAGGAGCAATAAAAGCTAAGAAAGATAGAAAAAAGAAGGATCATCATTGGGTTGGGAAGCATTTGTCCTGAAAATACAGTATTAGGACCCTTTCCGTAGAATCTGGGAATGTGCTGTGGTACTCAGTAGCATCCCTGTATCATTTTAAGACACAGTGGGGAGCCGCAGGCTGGCACCGACCAACTCCTGTCCCAGAGGTACAGTGTGGATGGTCCCTGGAGCTGTATGAAGTCAGTTTCTACCTTGCCATACCTTGGACTGTTCGTGCCAGAGCCTTTCCCTCTTCTCTGCCTTAATTAATGTGTCTAGCACAGGTGTGGTAGGACTGCCAATAAAACAACTAGCCACTGTTCTGAATTAAAATGTTGCTTTCTCTGGGTTGAAACTAACATGTGGTTATGCCTTTGAAGTACTTGTCTTATGTTGTAATTTTAGCTGCGGATTCTGCCTACAGACACCTTTACAAATGCTGGCGGTGCACAGAAATGGGCTTCCTTGTGGGCAGAAAGGTGCTGTGTACCTTTTCATTTCCTTCATTATGCCCCGTATCCCTGAAAGCGTGCTTTCAGGGAAGAGGAGGGGAACGGTCTCCAGCGCCCCACTGCAGACCAGCGAAGTAGGTCACCTTCTTGTTGTCTTGCCCAGTTTAACTGGGACAGCTGGCGGTGAGGCTGGGAGCTGTTAGCGTGAAGGCCCAAAGAAGGACTTGTTTGGGATGGCCAGGTCTTAGGAGTGGGGTTTGCAATTGTAATTTTTTCAAACACTGAACATTCTTGTAGAGTTTATCCTCTACTGTATGAAGTATGCAGAAGAATGGGAGAGTTTCCCTGTTGGCCTGGAGTTTGGCAAGTCTCATCCTGATTGTCTGTGACCTTGTGCTTGTTCTGTTTTCCCCAGTGTTCCACACCAGATCTGATGTTCCTGGTGCTCCTCAGCATAATTAGGAGAAGCCGTTCACCTTGCAGGCTCTTCTGAACTTAACTTCTTTCCTTTTCCTTTTTGTTTAGTTTTTTTTTGAGACACAGTCTGACTATGTAGTTCAGATTGGCCTCCAGCTTGAGGTAATCCTCCTGCCTCAGCCTCCCAAGTGCTGGGATTACAGTGGTGCTTTACCACTCCTGGTTCTTTGAGACTTCTCAACCTTACTCTTCGTGGGGGGGATGGGTTGTAGGGGTTATGTTCACATCAGTGCTGGGCACACAGTGGACGTGTCAGTCAAGCGTGTTTGGGTTCAGTAGAATGCCCAGGACTAATAAATGGATGGTCCTTGCTCCAAAGGCTGGCAATCAACAGTCGCCACCCCACTGTTACCACCATCGTCTGTCTTTTCTTCATGCTGACATGGTTGAGACAGGACTGTTTTCTCGTCCTTTGATCAAATGTTTTCTTTTTTGTACTGGCATTGTACCTGTATGATTTTAAGTAATGGGGAGAAAAGAAGTGAAATTGTCCTTTCTACCTGCCACAGGGGAAAAGGTTGACCTACAGCTGGACATCTCTCAAAGCATAGAACTAGTCACTAACAGATGCCTCTTAAATCATTTTAGAGTGCTGGAATTAAAACATGTTTCACCCTACAAGTTGTTTGTTGGTACCTCTTTTTTTCTTAAAGCTTTAAATGGAATAGGAAAAAAACATATCCTGGGAAGTAATGAAATCTTCTAAGTTTGTAGCATAATAGGAAAATGTAATTACAATATCAACATTCTGTCATCCTCTATTCATCTTTCTTTATGGAAAAAAAATAATTGTGGTGGTTTTCACTGACACAACTCCCAGAATCTAATGGTTTCCCATGGCATAAGTTAGACATTAAGATGTTTTACCTAGAAATAGTATCAACTTCTCATAAAATTTAAATGATACTTTTTTCCAGTTTTGTGTTCGTCTCCCCAGACTTATAACAAAGAACAAAAGGAAAAGGAAATTGTGTTTTACTGTTCATTGAAAATGGTTCAGAGCATCACTTGGCTTCAGATGAAATCTGGAAACTCACTTAGCTCAGTTTTGTCTTCCCACACATTTTGAATGAATGCTAAAAGGAAAATACCTCTGTAGAAGCAGAAGGGCTATTTTTAGGTTGCACTCCTATTTTGGGTTTCATTACTCAGAATTTTTTTGCCCCAGGGCCAGGGTCATATTTGTGTATTGCACTTGATGGGTTTTCCTTGTTCATCTCTTTACCAGAACCACCTGGAGCCCAGCACACTCTGTACACATGTCGGTTTGTAATCTGAATAAATCATGTGTTCTCCTTGCCTACTTCTTCCTCTCCCGAGGCCAAATGTTAGAGATCAAAAGGTTACTTTGTTTTGAACTTAACTCTGGTTTCAGTAATTTATGTCTTCTGGTTACTAGTGGCACTCCATTTGTAGTGAATACTCTTTCCATTTTTTCTCCAGAGTTCAAAAACACCCTCAATTTTCCATTGATATTTAAAATAATTATGTTTAGGAAATGTTAAAGTAGTAGTCTAATAAATTCCTGTCTTATGAGGATTTAATTGCCAATATCTGCAGCTCCAGTCAACCAGCAAGTATTGAAACTAAGAAGTGTCGCAGCGCAAAACTCACAATAAATTTATAGATCCAAGCTTTTCTTCCCAGTTCATGAGTGGAGCAGCTTTCATTCTGCCTCATAGAATGATAGTTCACTGGGTAGTAGCAGATGGAGTAAGAAAACAGAACAATAGAAACAAACTGACATCATGATTGACATCAGGTTGCTTTTTTGTAAGGACCAAAGCAGAGAAGACTGACTTACTACACCGACTTGGGTAGACTCCTATTTTTAGGAAAAATTGCCCTTTCCGAGGATCTGTCTGCTTCTTTAGATGTTCGGTTTGACTGTGGGAGTTGGCATGAGTGACTTTGTTTTGGTTTGATCTGGTTTGTTGGGGCCTAGGGCAGGAGCTTGGTCTAAACAGTGTTTGAACATTGTTTTAAAAGAAACACGGACTGGGCTGATCCTAAAGGTTCCTTTCAAGATTTTTCAGTGTGTGCCATTTTGCCCAACCAGACACATCAGTGAGTGGAAGTTACTGATTTAGTCTGTATACCAAAGCTGCTCCTTGTCTTTAATGAGCAGATAATTCTTTCTGCAGTTTGTTTTCCCTTACATTTGGAGGAGATCCTCCTGAGGCAGGAGTGTGCATTGGCTCTTGACTTTGGTGAGTTGTTTCCCTGTAGTCCTGGACTATAACTTCATTGTGTCAGCCTCTGACCGTATCACCCTACGTAATGTAACATTGCATGTCAGCTACTTACCAATTTGTCTTCATGACATATTGATAGCTTTAAAAGCTTACAGTATCCTTGTTTTAGAAACTCACTTCATGTGGCCTTTAAAGAGGGGGTTAGAATAAAAAACATGCAAATAGTGTTAAAAGAAGACTCTACATTTACTTGTAATCTTTCCTGGCCTTTTTCATTCTCACTCTGAAAGTCAAACCAGTGGAGAGATTTCTTTCCTCACTTACCTCCTTGGAGATGGTCAACAGCGTAGTCCTAAGTTCTAAAAACTTGGTAAGAGTAAAGAAGGTTGTATAAACCTGGTCAGTTCAGTTATGCTTCTTGGTTCGAGTTAAATAGAAGCTTACCTTGTGGGTCAGCTTCTGCTCCTCGCAAGCCCCAGAGGCCTTCCATGATGCCTGGCTCTGGGCGGTGGTCCATCCTGACAGGCAGCCGAGGCTATTTTTCTGCCTATAAATAGCAGTTCCCTGGGTTGAAATGAGTGCAAAATAAGTTTTTTTCTCCACCACCATCCATTTTAATAGTAGAATGTTTGAAATAATGGAACAGTGATAAGAACAAATGAATTTAATGCCCTTCAACCTACCAGCATTAACTGCCTTGTTTTTACATTTGAGGCCCACCATCATCCCTTTTTCCCTTGCAGCTGGAAATTCAGCTGCAATGGGGTGAAACAAACCACATGAGAGATCTGTTATTTCACAATCCCTTCGTGAAAAAGCAGGAATTGGCTGGGAGTCTTACTGTAGCCTGACAATTGAGTCCTCTCTGGTGATCACAGAAAAGCTGTATTACTGGTGGCCATTGTCATCTGGATGTCTAATAGGGACAGCACATATGTCACTGGTGGAATAAGCACTGAGCTTAGTGGCCTTTCAACAGGGAGGACCCCTACCCAGGAGGCGGTGGGGCACCCAGCCTCTTTCTGGGCCTGGGTTTTTCTATCCAAGCAAATTAAACAAAATCAAACAGGCATGAATGAAATTCACTAGCAACATCACCCTTACGTTTTCTTTGTTGAACAACTGTACACTTGCTGCCAGGGTGTTCTTTGCAGCCTAAAATGATACAGAGGTTACAGCAGCCCAAATTCAGTGGTTTCTAGTGGGCAGGTTATATAACTGAGCAGGTTAAGTAAGCACTCTGCCTCAAGTGTTAATAACCACATGGATTTCCATTTCCTTGTATCCCATTTTTATTCAAATGTGACACTCTGTCTTATATTTCTCACTTAGAAAATTAATATTTTACATTAAAAAGTCATAATTGTATACAATGACCCGTGTGCACACAGTGTGGAATGGTTAAGTCAAGCTGATTGACATGTGGCTAACCAGCTCAGAGTCCTTGGTGGTGCTAGAGATTGAAGCAGGGCCTTGCATATCCTAAGCATGTGCTCTCTGCTGAGCCATATACCCAGCCTCCACTTTTGTTATGAACTCAAGCCAAAGAAATATTTCCCTTTTCTCTTAATTCTTCTATATAGAAAACAAAGTGTAAGTAATAATAATGGAAAAAGCCAAATGACCCTGGAGAAAGAGAAGGGAGTGAGGGAATGGTAGAGAACCAAGCGTCAGGTTGTTGCTGCTAGGGAATGAGAACCGTGTGTTCCAAGAATGCCCAGCTATTTGGTGATTAATAAAACCACATTTAAAAACAACTTGATTCTTGTTTTACAGGAGACAAGTCTGCTGGTTAAGAGGATGGCCAGCCAGCCAGGGCTCGCATCTCAGGGACTCCGCGCGTTAGCTGTGCCGCCTTGCGCAGTCTGCTGTATCTGTGAGACTCGGGTTCATGCCATTGAGAAACAGCACCCAATCATAGGCATGGAGCTAGAATTTAAGGTGGTTCATTAGAACTCAGTGACCGCCACGTGGTATGTTCTTAAACCTGCGCTGTTACTGTGTTGTTAGTCAACACCACGTGGGTCGAAGAAGGCGTGTTGGTGGGCCATGCAATGGACTGCATGTTTGTGTATGTCCAAAATGGGTATGTTGAAAGCCCGATCCCAGGGTGATGGTGTTTGAGCATGGGGCCTTTGGGAGGCGGTTTAATGAAGACTCACTGAGATAAGGCATGTGAAGTGGTAGGCACATTTACTAAATATACTGCTCATTGATCACTTAGGAAAGTGTCCTGCAGTGAGAGACTTGGCACTGTTTCTTCCCCACTTTACAGGGGCGGAAGCCGAAAGCAAGGGAATTCTCTTGGGAGGCTAGGCATTGGCTTTCTCTGGCAGCATTGTTGCTGGGTGCTTGGCATTTCGGCCTCGATTTCAGCATTGTCTGTCTTAGCCTGTTGGGGTCTGGTGGGAAGGCCATACCTGCACCACACAGCGTTCTCTGCCGGGGCAGCTCACTCTCCAGACCGGAGCCGCGTGGCGCTGCAGTGAAGGCCTCTTCCTAAGTTTAGACTCTTGCCTCAGAGTCCTGGTTTTTTTGGAGCACCTCTGTCTTGACTTTCCTTCAGAACGCCCTTCACTTTCTTTATTCTTGGATCTAAAAATAGGAAGTTGTCTTTTGAGATTCATAAATCTAAAAAGGGCAGAGGGCATTAACAAAGGAGGTATGATAGCTAGTCACCAGCATGTTGGACTTCTTCACCCTGAAACAGTTCTGCATTCAGTGTGACCTGGCAGTGGAGCCCTGGGGTGTCACTGCAAGCTTTGAAAGTTTGGCAGCAGCACAGGAGGGGAGACAGAAGTGGAGCTGACAGGCCTCAGTCACTGAGTGAGTAGCCTAGCAGACTAAGAAAATAGCCTTAATTATGCTTAATAGCAGGCAGTTCTCTTTCTTTTTTAAAAAAGATCACTTTAAATGGTCACTTTATGTCTTTTCCGTAATGGTAGTGAGAAAGGAACTCGGTCTTTTTTAGGGACTCGGAGGGGAGTTACTGCCTCTGTACTGGAAAGCCTCTCTAACAGAGTGTTCTTTCTTGAGTTGCCGGGCACTGGAAGCTCCAGGTACTTTTCAGCAGGTCAAAAGGAAGACATTGTAGCAGAATGTTAGTTTTCCATTTACTGCTGTTTTTTAATAACTAAGGACCAGAAGATGGGAAATTACTTGGATTGTCTGTTCATTACTTACCACACATGGTCTGGCTCTTACTAGTGCCTCTGGTCTTGTCTGCTGCCTCCTTCTCTCACTCACCGTACCTTGGCTGCCTCTGTCTGAAGCCTTCCTAGCATTTCCTCCCCTCAAGCCTTTGCTCTCTGGCCGGAACCATCTGCCTTTAGATTTTTGCATGGCTGGCTTCTCATCATTCCAAAACCATTTGCGTCGGTATCTTCCCAGCCGTCCTCTCCGTTATGACCTGGCATCCTCCGAGGGGCCACCACCCCTCCAGAACCCCTGACCTCGCTCTCCAAGTACCCTGTTCTGTTTGTCCTAAATTAAAGTCGTTCTGCTTGTCTGTGTCCTTTTACTGCACTGTGACCTCTGTGAAAGAGGGACTTCAGCTTGTGGGTTCTCCAGTGTCTAGGATGGTACCTGAAGTCGCTCAGGGTGTGCTTTTTCGATGAGTGAGTGAGTTTATTTATAATACAAGCGGTTTTGAAACTTCCTCACACTTCTCTTGTCTCTGAACTTAGTGTAGAGCAGGACTTTGCAAGCTTCTGTAAGCCACTAACTAGTGAATGTTTTAGGCATTGAGCCAGATGGTATCTGTGGCACCTACTTAGCAAGAAGCCATAGACTGCGTGTGCCGGTGAGCCTGGCTCTGACCCAGTGAGCAGTACTGACGAGCTCTCTCCTGGCCGGTGTGGGGGTGGGTAGGGCCAGACCCTTGGCCTGCAGGCTGTAGCTTGCTTACCTTTGGTGCACTCAGTTCTGACCGTACACTTTGGAAGGTGGCACGGGTGTGGAGTTGGAAGCGTTGCTGTCTGAATTTGAGGCTTAGTTCGCTTGTTTTGTGGCTAGAGGCATGTGGATTTCTTTTACTGTTCTGCTAGAGGAGATCATTGTGGGATTATGGAAATACTAGGAGATATTTTCTAAGAATCGAAAGTTGTAAACTTTACTTCGACCATGGCCCTGGCCAGGCTAACCTAATATAAGATTTAGTTCAAGCTAATGTGGAATAATTTATGCAGTCAATTTAGAAAATAGAAGGATCAGGCAGGGCTCATGGAGCACTTTTTGTACTTTTTCCTCCGAAGGAGGAATAAACTCAAGGATACTTATATGACCTTGAGCATACTGTTGACTTGAGTTTATGGGATGTATTGTGATGACACAGGCCACATTGTCTTCAGTGGGACACCACTGGAAGCAGGAATGTGCTGGCCAGTGGGGAGTGTATGTGGTGAACTTTTTCAGGTATTTGAAAGATTGCAGATTCACCAATGAAGCACCAAGTAGTTTACCGTTGGAGTTGGGTTTCAACTTCTTCAGATGTGAAGAGATTAAAGAAAATATAATTAAAGTTGACTAGTTTTACTAAGCAGTTAGAATTGGATTGTAAATATGTTGATACAATTCTAAACAGTGTTTGAAACAATATCATAAGTCAAAGACATACACAATTTCTTCCCCTCCCCCTTACTACCAACCTTTTTTCTTTTAGTATGGTAAAAAACATTTATATGGGACTTTGAGATTTTATTTGTTAAGGCAGAGTTCTCAGTTATCAATAATATATTTGGAATTACTCCTTCAATCTTATTTAATTGCTGTATCTTATGACCTTGAGGAAGTCATTTAATATCTCTTAGCCTCTTTATCTATAAAATGAATATGATCTCTCAAGCCCCTTTTATGCTGCGTGTTTTTTTTCTTTTTCTTTTCTTTTTTTTTTTTTTTTTTTTTTTTTTTTTTTTTTTTGGTGCTGGGGATCGAACTCAGGGCCTTGTGGTTGGAAGGCAAACACTCTAACCACTGAGCTAAATCCCCAGCCCACGTGATGATTTTTGATTGAGTTAGTTAGCTTCAGTGTTGCTAAAATCGGGAGAAATGAGTGAAGAGCATATATTCTTTTGACACTATTAGCATGCTGTTAGATAATCACAACCTGTTTAGAATGACTTGTGAGGCTATAAATGATAACTTTGAGGAGCAGGCTGTTTATTTATGAGATATTTTCATGAGTGGGTACGAAGGCCACGTAGAGAGAGATGGTGTAGGCAAAGTGATTCCTGTTGACGCCGTGACTTGGGCCCTGGTGAGGTACACGTCTCAGCTGTCCATCTCTCACCCATTTTAGGTTTCATAATGAGGTGTCCTTACGACCTTGTGAACGGGAGAATGTTCAAGGAGGTCCTTGGGTGGCCAGCTATCCAGACCCACCTGGAAGCCAGCGTTTCTCAGGAAGTGTCTCCACAGGGAGCGGGCAGCTGGCTAAAGTAGCCTTTCAGTTTCTCCTCCTTCTGCTTCCCCAAGACCTGACTGTTCTCTAAAGCTCCATTCACATTTCATCTGTTTCAAAAATCTTCTGAGTTCATCCTAATTGGAAGTACCCTTTTCGTCCTCTGAGCTCTTAGACTTAATCCTCCTTTGTGGCAGTCCATCCATTGTTGTTTACTGTTGCTCTGTTCAAGCATCTCCCCCTAGTAGGCTCTTAGCTCTGTAATGATTGCAGCCAAGTGTGATTTCTTTTGTTGTTGTCCACCCTACTGAGATGGTCTGCCCGCCTTGGGTATCTCTGGCTTCTCCTACTCTTGTCCCCATAGCTCTGTGCTCACTGTGATCATCTGCATGCTGGCCTCTCTCTCTTCTCTACATGACTTCTGGAAGGCACGAAGCACGTGCCTTTGGTATTTTTAACGCTTCCCACATAACCCCCTGACATACAGCTGCTCACTCAGTGTTTGGATGAACCGAAGACAGAGTAAAGCTGTGCTGCCCTAGATACACATCTCTGTTTGAGTGGGTTTTGCTGCTGTAGGCACCTTCTGGAAATATTGGTCATCACTCTCCAAAGCATTGCGTGTTGGTGGCACATGGGGATCATCTGTTTCAGACACATTTAAGTGACGCTTTTTCTGTCAGAGGCTTTGAGTGAAGAAGCCTTAGACTACCCTTTGTTAGATGATTCTAGGATAGGCTAGCTGGCAGTGCAGAATGTATTGGGGGAAAGAACAACAACAAAAAATACCCGAATTCAGTTTCCTGACTGCTCTGCTACTTCAAGTGTGTGACTTTGTGCCAGCCACTTAAATGCTCAAAAGTAGTTACTCATCTCTTTAAGTCAGAAGTAAAAACAGCAGCTGATTGCCCGTGCCTCTCCTGCTTTCAGGTTTGCTGGGAAAATTACACAATGCTATGCACACAAAAGTACTAGAAACCTATAAATTAGCTATGAAGGGATTGTGCTATTACATTGTTATGAAATAGGGTGATGTCCTAGGTTTTTAATACACATTTTAGTGGTTATATATATAAAATAAGCAATCCAACCTATAATTAGGACAGTTGACTACTACCCAAATAGAGCCCTCTAGTGCTACGTGTCACACTCAATTCCTGCAAAAAAGAAGAGTAATTTCCAGTTAAACATAATTTCCTTACTGCTTAGTTCGTTTCTAGATGGGAAAACAGAAAGTGTAGCTAATGAATTTTATGCCAGGGGCAGAACACTAAATTTTGTTCACCATATTGTAACCTATTTCAGTTTCTTGGTTCCTTCAACTCATTTGATACCTTACCTGTGTCACTTTCTTTTGCAGGTTTGCTAGTGAAATTCTCAAGTTCTTGAATCTTTTCCTGTTTTGTCTGCTGTCTGCTTTGCCCTCCTTGTCCTTCTTCCCTTGCCTCACAGTCTATCTCCCCCAAATTCTATTTCTGGGAACAAGTTAGAGACGAATGGCTAAAATTGCAGATTGCAGCCTATCTTTGAGGAAGTCTCTGTGTGGTATTATTTCTAAAGACTCCATAATTAGCAATGATGATGGTTTTACACTCCAGTAACTTTTCTTTATCTTTTCACTACTCCGTCTGTACCAGAACTTGTGTTCCTTCCAAGCTTCAAGAACTAAGTACCTGATAGACTTACCACTGTGATATCTACTTCCATCATGAATGTAAAAATGAAATGATATGACACATTTTGAATGTCCCATATGGTCCCTGACAGTTGAGGGATACTCACTAAACATTAGTTCCCATATCATTTATTCAAGCAGAGCATGAATAAGGGTTTTTGTTTGTTTGGTCCTTAGGGGACAGAATCCAATTTAAATTGGCTTGGATTAGGAGCTTACTGAATCTTACAGTGGGAAACTCAGGGGACATTTGACTTGACTCAGCCAGGTCTGGTAGTTAAATGTCATTAAAGCTTCCTTATCTTTTCATCCCCCTTGTCCCATCTCTTATTTCTGCTTTAATCTTTCTTGGCTTCATTTTTGGGCAGTTTCTAGCATGGTGGGAAAAGCAGCCATTGTAAATTTGCATAGGTAAGGTCCTTTTTCCAGGAAAGAGAGATCAGCCCTTTAATCTGCGCATCCATCCACATAAAGACCTCTGATCTTCCCAGTATTGTTTGCCTTGTCCACATCAGTCACTTGTCTAGGGAATGGAGTGTCCTGATAAGCAAAACCAGTGCTATATGCTCACCTGTGTGAATGGAGAGGCAGGGTCATTTTGGTCGACTTCCCCATTAGACTCACATGGACAGGAGATGGAGTAGTTCTCATAGGGAACTACTGTGAGGTAGATAGTTAAGAGAGATGTTCATCAGAGTTAGTGATCAGATATCCCAAACATAAATACACCTTACTCTTAGATTTTACTGTGTGTTTCTGTACACACACGCACATGTGCGCACACACACACGTGCACACACATGTGCATACACACTTGTTGAGGACTCCTTCAGTGCATTTTGGTTGTATGTTACCCTAAACAAGCAGTTCTTGTGCAGAGGCTTATGGTGTACTGTAGGGGGTCTGAGAACTTCCTGATATTTTGTAGGGCATTTTGTATGTATGTACAGAAGTGTTGCACAGTATGTTCTCTCTAACAACACTGGAAAGGGTTTTTTTTTAACTTTATAAGATTCTAAAGACTCTGTGGCCTGTCCTGTAAAATGTTGGTAAATTTGGAAGTCTTTTGACTATTTGTGGAACATCAACCATAGATTCTTTTAATGTTCAAACATTTCCTCTGTCTTCCAGCAGGATCTCTTTGTTGAATGAAATTCAGCAAAAAGGAAAACATTGGTTTCTGAGACTTGGCTAAAATTACCTCTGTTTTGTAAGATTTGAATCAGTAAATTTTGGGGGAGTTTTTGTGTTTGTAGTTGATAGCTTACGAGCTGTGGTACCTGCTAATATAAACAATGGGGAAGAGAAACTAGCTGTTTACATATTTCTTCATGTTTCTCTTGCAGAAGAAACTTCTGCAGTAGACTGCCATTTTCTCCTCCATTATGTGATTGTGTAAGAGAAGAAATTTTGTTTCATTGGTGCTAACTCAAATATTGGAGCCAGAAGGAAAGTCTTCCCTGCTTCCTCTGATGACATTATTTAGATCCTCAGAGATCAAACAATAGTTTACCCTGCAATGGGCAGAAAGCAATTGGGCTGTCCATCCTTCATTTTCAGAGGCATAAATTGGTCAGCCTTTGTTCTAGATTTAGGGGAAACGTGCAGACTTTTCTTTACTAATCCTAGATAGAAAGCCATTTTTCTTGGCTTTCTTAGATCACAAACTGTGTCCTCCACCTGTTCCTCAAAATCAGTTGTTTCCTCGTATATGGAGACTGTGAGGTTTAAATTGCTCAAATAAAGGCAGAAACAAGAGGCTTCCTAGACAGGTCCTCTGTTGACTCCATCAGATATTAGAACTGGAAAAGGACCTTGAAGATTATCGTCCTGCCTCTTGAAGGATAAACTGAGGCTCAGAGAAGCTAAGAACTGAACCCATGCCATAGAACTGCTCAAGAAGCAGGATTAAGGCCTAGGTTTCTCTTTAGGGTAGTACTCTATTTTTCTCCCTAACCCACATTTTCTCAGGCACAGTTTCAGCATTTTATCCCCAAAGCTTTGTTTTCCTTGCCACACATTCGAATGTAAACTCTCTGCGGGCAAGAACCCAAATGGTCTTTTTCATCATTATATGTCTAGCAATAGCAGCATTAATAACAACAACAACAACAATAATAAAATGATAATAAACACATAAGAGCTGTGCGCTGGGTACTGTGAATGCTTTCTCTTTACAGATAAAGAAACTGAGGTCCAGGCTATAAGGTCTAGAAGTATACACAGAAGATACTTAGTATATATTTATTAGATGAATGAGTGAACTTTCTACCACACTTGATATTCATTATGTGATGTGATCCCAGTTTAAGGCATAGTATTATTCTAAGGACATAGTGCCACTGACCAAACACAGCTGTTTTGTATGTTTTGTCCATCTTTCTAGTTATTCATAGTAGGAGGGCAATTTCCAGAGCAGTTAATCCTTCACGGGTGGGCATAGAAGTGCAGCGTCCTGTTTGGAATCCCAAACATCGGCATCCCAGGGTAGCTCTCCACTCTCATTTTCCAAGGATTGCAGACACCCCCCTCCTCTCCTTCCTTTTCCTTCCTCTCCTGCATATTCCATAGTCAGGGGAACCTGGAAGTTACTGGCAGACTGAACTGCAGTGTGAAGCAGGTGGAATATTTGCTGTTGCCTGTTGAAGTTGAGGACAAAGCCTGACCACTCCTACACACATGCACTCATACACTGTCCCTCTCCTCACAAAGTCAGAGAACGTCTGAGGGTGCTGGGATGGCTGAAGAAGCCGGGGGTCTGTGTGGCCGTGAACTGACTATGAGCTCTGTGAAGGCAAAGTCTAGGTCTGTTTCGTTCATCCTTATTTACCAAGACTGAACAGAGGAGTGAGTGCTTTTTGGGTCCTTACATGAATGAATGAATAGAAACGTACACATTCTCAGAATTGTAAAATGAAGGTTTGTATGTGTGTGGGCAGGTGTTGAGTCTTGCCTCCTTGTGAATTGTACCTGGGAAAAAAAACCAGTTTGATGTGTGTGGGCACGTATGCATGCGCACGTGTCTGTATGTGTGTGTGGGGGGGGTTGGACTGTGCTGGTTGCTTTTCCAGTATGAGCAAGTGCAGTCATTACCAACGTATTTTCCACACACGGACTGGTTTTTGTGGCACTACCCCGTGAGGCGGGGCATGCTCACAAGAGGAGCAGCCAGGAAGGCCGGCCAGACTAGCAAGAATATTTGTCACAGCTCTCTTTCCTGCTGCTGAGCAGAGAGAGACCTAATGAAAACAGGCTGTCCTGGAGACTGGCACCTGTAAGGTAACTGAGACGTTCAGTGGGGGGAAAAAGATAGGGAGTCCAGGGGAAGGGTGATGATATATATGTAGAAATCATGAAGTAATTAATGGATAAGTTCAGAATTGTTTTTTCTATCATGTCTTCAAGTGGACTGGTTGCTTCCTTGAAATTCAGATCCTAATTTTCTTTGCTTTGTTCTTTGAGGTTTCTTTTAATGGTATACCACCTTTTATTTTGGTATTAATATTCTTTTTGGGTGTAGGGGTCAAGACAGAGTCTCGCCGTGTAGCTCAGGTTGGCCTTGAAATCACTGTGTAGTTCAGGATGGCCTCAAACTCACAGCGCTCCTCCTGCCTCAGCCTCCCAAGATATGTGCCACCACACCCAGCCAGTATTCTTATTCTTTATGGAGTAGCCATCAGTGCTTGCCTTTATGTAATGTTTCCACTGGGTGCCTTTTTGTAATTTATTCTTTCCATTACTGTATTTGCGTGCTTAATTAAGTTTGGGTCAGAAGCCCTGAGTGTAACAGAATAGTGCGCTGTGTTGTTACTTCAATAGCCTCAGCATCAGGCTTTAGGAGACAGAACTTTGCGATTACTAATTCAATTCATTTCTGTTGGATCAAGCTTTGTAATAAATACCTAACAAGAAATTCTTTAGTTAGTTACTTCTAATCTTTCATGTGATTATCCTGAATCTGCCACCTGGACACTTTATGTTCTAAAGATGAAGAGAATCATATAGTGTTTTAAGGGGATTCTGAATTGTAGCGTTTGGGTGGAAGTGAGTGGCTGGGCTGTGCATTCTGCGGCCACGTGATGTGTTCAGGTGACCCCAATATGCAGAGTTACCTTTGGTGAGTGGCTTCGTAGCCACTCTCCCTCTCCCCATTCTGAACTGATTACAGGCTTAAAGGAAGAAAGCGGTTGCTCATATTAGTGTTGTCTCGGTGAGCAGATAATTTTCGTTACGAACAATTGTAGGCTTGTGTGCAGTAAAATGGGAAATGGCAGAAATTCTGGAAACCACAGTCAGAGCATAGATAATCATTGACAGTAGAAGGGCAAAATGAAACACGTGAGGACTCATTGTTCATCTCTTTGATTAATGGAGGTGATGAATGGGTGAAAGCATATTGAAAGCGCCTAGCATATTCAAGAGAGTTCATAAATGAAAGATTTAAATTTATCACCTTCCCATTTTATGAGTCTACTTCAGTAGTATTAAGTGCATTCCCATCATTGTGAAACAAATTTCCCAAATTAGTTTATCTTGTAACACTGAAACTCTTTTTCCCATTTAAGAACAGCAACAACAAAAATCCCCATTTCCTCTTCTCTCCAGTTCCTGTATCTTGTTTCTCTGAATGTGGCGAGGATACCTTGTATAAACAGGATCACACATTGTGTGTCTTTTTGTGAAGACTTGGGTGAGTCAGCACAGCATTCTCAAAGTTCACCCACGTTGCGACATGTGGCAGGGTCTCCTTTTGGCTACTATTCCTTTGTGTGGCTAGATCACGCTTTGCCTGTCCATCATCTGTGAGTGTCCTTTGGGTGGCCCCTGCCTCTTGGCTGGCATGAATAATGCTGCCATAAATGTCTCTCTGAGGTCCCGAGTTTAATTCCATTGGCTGTATCCCCAGAAGTGAGGGTTTTGGTGGTTCTCTTTTCTAAATTTTTGAGGAGCCACCGTACTGTTTTCCGTAGTAGTTACACCATTTTACAATCCCACCAACTGTGCAGGGGTTTCAGTTTATCCACATCTTCATCAATACTTGTTATTCTCTATTTTGTTTGTTTTACTATGAGCCATATTCTTGGGCATGAGGTATTATCTTACTGTGGTTTTGTCTGTATTACTGCAATAAGTGGTGTTAAACATCTTTGTATATAATGCTGGCCATTTGTTGGCCATCTTTAGTGAAATAGCTATTCAAGTATTTTGCCCATTTAAAAAATTTGGCATCTTTTTTGTTTTTGTTGTAATAGGAGCTCTGGATATGAATCCCTTGTTATGTGTTTTGCAGTATTTTCTCCTATTCCATGAGAGGGGAAGCTGCAGGAGCCCTTTTCACTCTGCTGATTGATGCACTTTGCGCCTTTGAGTTTGATGTAATCTGCTTGCCCCTTTTTGCTTTCGTTGCCTGTACTTTCGCTATCATATCTTAAAAAAAAGTCATTGTCAAATCCAATGTCATGAAGCTTTCCCCCTAAGTTTTCTTCCAGGATTTTTGTAGTTTTGGGTCTGTCTTTAGGTGTTATTTCCACTTTGGGTTAAATTCTTTATCTGGCATAAGATAATGGTCCAACTTCTGCTTGTAGATACTTAATTTTCTCAGTGGCGTTTGTTGAAGAGACTGTTTTTTTCTCCACTAAGTTATCTTGGCTTCCTTGTCAGTGATCTTTTGATCATATTTGTGGGTATTTATTTCAGGCTATTTTATTTCATAGATTTCTGTGTCTGTCTTTACGGCAGTACCATGCTGTTTTGAGTGTTTTGCTTTGTACTACATTTTGAAATCAGGAAATGTAGGACCTCAAACTGTGTTCTTTTTCCAAATTGGCTATTCAGAGTGCTTCGCGATTCTGTGTCTTTCAGGGTGGATTTTTCTGTTTCTTGCAAAAACATCATTGGGATTTTACATATTCCGCTGAATATGTAGACTGCTTTGGGTAGTATTGACATCTTAATGATATTTAATCTTCTAATCCACAACTGAATCCATGTGTCTTTTAAAACTATTTTCAGAATTGTTTTGTAGTTTTTAGTGTACAAGTTTTTCTCCCCTACGCTTGAATGTTATTTAATTTTTTTAAAAGACTGGATGAATATCATAAAACCATTCTAAATTGTCAGAGATAGATAATTGAGGAAGAAAAAAATGCAATCCAAGCCCATGTTTAAAAAAATACTAGAACAGGGGCTGGGGATTTAGCTCAGTGATTAGAGTGCTTGCCTTGCAAGCACAAGGGCCTGAGTTCGATCCCCGGCACCACAAAAAAAAAAAAAAAAAATACTAGAACAGAAGAGACTAAGCTGAAAGCAAGTTTCCTTCTGTCTCCAAGCTCCATTTCATTCTCTGGAGAAGAGCACTTGATGGGTTTTGGTATCACATGCCAGAGAATTTCTTTGCATGTATGAACAAGTATATCCTTTTTTACATTTTACAATGTATCGTGTATATTATGCAACTTGGACTTTTAATTCGAGTTAGATCTTTTAATATATCAGAAAATGTCTCATTTTAAAAAATTAGGGTATAGTTGAGAACTATACCTTAGTAATTTGTCAACTGTACCTTAATTTTTTAAATGAGACATATCGACAGTGTGTTTATGTCATTGTTTTAATGGCTGTGGAGTGCTTTACTCTTTGGAGGTACCCTGAGTCGTTTCACCAGACTTGTCTTGGTAGGTCCCCCGTTCAGCCGGTGGTGACTTCCGGCTGCTTGACAGTGTCCCTCAGAATCCAGACTCCAAGTGATAACCTCAGTTCAAATATGCCAGGCGCAGTAAGTAGGAGTAACAAAACGGAACTTTTTGTGTTACTTTGTTTAGAACAAGTTCTTTAAGAGAGACAGTCTTTTTTGTGTCTAGTCTTCTTGAATTACCCAATAAAGCAATTAGTATTCACACCTAATGATTTAGCAAGTTACAGAGTTGGGTGGAGAGGACACGGCGAATAGCATCAGCTTCCTTTTCCTTTCCTTTTTGATGACTATGGAAAGACTTTTTATTTAGTTTAGGTTTTGACCCAGGCCTGGATCAAGAGGTAGTAACTCTCTGAATTAAAATCCAGCAAATATCTTTCTTCACCTCTTGCTTGGCTTTTGTAGTTTCAGAAATATTTGTTTAGCTCTGTGAATAACTTCCTAAGAAGATGTAGCAAAATGGTGTTTCTTGTGGTTGCTGTTATTTCTATTTTCATTGATTTTTAGCTTTCTTTAATGAAAAGAGTTGTCATTGTTCCACCCCTCCAGCATGCGTGTGCCTGGAGCATGGGGGCGAGCTCACGTAGCTTTCCTTTGCCCTTTCCTTGATCTCAAAGCCTGGCCATTATTTTGATAGTATTTTGTACAAGGAAAGCAGTTTTGAAGTGCACGTTAATAGGAAAATACCCTTTGTTTTCCTGAGAACAAACACACCCTTCAGCTTTTTACTTTCTCAAGACTACCTTTGTGTGGCTTCCTCACTTTTGGAAATGGCATCAGCATGTAGTTCTTCCTAGGTCGTCTGGAATTTCTGGAAGTCACTAGGAATTCAAGTGACAAGAAAGACTATCAGCATTAACAATCAGAACAGATTCCTGATGCCTTAGGCATTTCCGCAAAGCTTGACAGGCATGTCCTACACGGTGGCATTCAGATGGGATCACTGTCCTCTGAGCTATGCATGGTTACATTCTAGTAGTGTTACAATTTCTTTTTTATTTTATTTCCAAGAACATGTATTAGTACATTGTATACATAGTTATCACATTCATGACACATCTTGGTTCCCCCCTTCTTCCCCACCCCCCTTCCACTCCCCCTCCCTTCCCTATTGACAGTAGCTTTATTTACATTTTTCCCCCTTTTCCCTTTCTTTTCTTTTTCCTTCCCTTCTTGTCCCCCTCCTGCTTTTCTAATTCCCCTCCCTATTGAATATTATCAGTGTGTTACAATTTTGTCAAAATCCGTTGCTCTTTTTCAGTGAACATTTGCTTCCAAAATAATGGCAGCTTTATTTCACCGGGACTGCTAATCATTTCGCGGTTCTCAAAACCACTGATTTTCTTTCTAAATGTCGTCAATGAATATTTGAATTGGGTATATAAACTTGGAAAGCATAGCCAGAAGTAATTATTCTTATCGCATAGAACTATTACCAACGTTCAGACCAAAATTTCTTGACATTCCTTGATAAGATTGTTCTGTAAGGCCGTCTGTTATGGTTTATATCTAGATGTCCCCCCAAAGTCTCATGTGCTCATAAATGGGGCTTTTGGGAGGTGGTTGGATCGTGGGCGTGATAGTAAGTGTGAATTAGTCCACTGATGAGTTTATACCTGAATGTGGTTTGGGAGGTGAAGCCTGGTTGGAGGAGGTGGGTCACTGGGGCTGTGGCCTGGGAGGGTCTGTCTCCTTCCCTCCTCCCTTGATCTGCCTGTCTGTATCTCGCTGCCATGATGCCAGCAAACCCCCTCTGCAGTGCCCCTCTGCCATGTCACCCTGCCCTGGAGCCAGCTGACTACGGACGAGAAAGTAACCAAGACACCATCTCTTAACCCTTATGAATTCATACGATCATTGTTTTCCTTTTGTTCTATGAACAGTGCGGTGACTCTTCCTGACTGATACAGAAGACCTCAGCTGTCCCACCCATTCGAGGCAGAACTCCAGGAGCATGTACTGCACTACGTTGTTGGAAACCAGCTTGGAAGTTGCTACAGCCAAAAACTCAGTGGCGAAGTAAGTAGGATTAAATGTGAATTATACATACTTTTTAAAAAGTATCTGAAAGTTAAGTTTGAAAATTGGACTGAACTCACTTTTATAAAAATATACATCTTAATTCTATTGTATCTTAAAAGCATACCAAGTAATACATTTTATTCATTTAGGAGCATACTGAAGCCCCCTATTCTAGGGTGTATTTGCGATACTGTCAGGATCTTTGATCTCTACTAGAACTATAATGGAAATAGAGTCAAATAAAAGAAAGAATAGCATTGTAATAGAATTTGCCATGTTCTCTTCTCACTAGCTTTGGAACTATTTGAAGAATGTCCAACGTGATGACTTTTATGAGCCAGATATTCTCCACAAATTGCCTGTTGAGATGCGTGAAATTCAAAACAAAACATTGTTTTTAAGTGTATTACATAGCTGGAGATGCTGGTGCATGCCTGTAATTCTAGCAGTCAGGGAGGCTGAGGCAGGAGGATTACTAGTTCAAGCCCTGCCTGAGCAACTTAGCAAGACACTGTTTCAATTTAAACACACACACCAAAAAACAACCAGTGATGTAGCTCAGTGGCAGAGAGCCTCTGGATCTCCTCCCCATTACCAGCCCCCCACAAAAGTCTGTTACATTGTTACCCATATAGTTGGTCTCTAGAACCTTGTGAAAATTCTCCTGCTGAGTTTCATTGAGGTTGTATCTAGCATTACTTTGGAGTTTTTAGATTTATTGGATGACAGAGAAACTTTTAAATGGGCCACTATGATGGATCTACAAATCAACATAAAATGAATGTTGAAGCTCTTTGCATCAGTGAGCATAAGTTTTATGCAAGTTGTAAAGGGACTATTAAAACAGTTAATGAGTTATTCAGGTATTTAGAGCTTTAATGAGGTTGTTGAGAAAGTTTACATTCTAGTTTCAGTGGTGGTCAGACACCT
Source organism: Hystrix cristata (assembly GCA_004026905.1). Lineage (NCBI taxonomy): Eukaryota > Metazoa > Chordata > Mammalia > Rodentia > Hystricidae > Hystrix > Hystrix cristata. Next base: position 80,509 of record PVJO010004448.1, on the reverse strand, counting down.
GTATCATGTACTTAGGAAAATTCATTAGTCACTTGGAACTTTCTGTAAGCTCTGCAGAGACAAACTTAGACCCACAGGGAAGTAGTAGCCACCATTTATCGGGCATCTATGTGGCAAGCACTTGGGTAAATATTTCAATTATTTTATAGTTATTACTTCGAGCGGTTTTCAGATGATTTCTATGCATGCACATATATAAGGTCTTTGGAGAGTTGAATACCTAAAAAATATATGTATTGCTACAAATACAGTTTGCTTTTCAGTTTTAACATAAATGGTGATGTACATGTATTGTTGTGTTACTTCTATCAATCTGTCTCTTTTCTCTGAATATGTTAGATGTTCCCATGTCAGGACCCATGAGCCTTGGAGGTTCTTTGTAACCCCTGAGTGTAGGACTCTCAAACACTAGCCCCCAAACCTGGCTGCACTTTAGACTCACACGTAGAGCATGAAACCATACCCATGACTGGGCTCCAGTGCTGGAGATTCCGAGTACCTTGGTGTGGGGTGCAGCCTTGGGAATGGGGCACGGACATCTAGCGCTTACTGAAGGACAGTACCGTACAGAGGTTGCTTAGGTGATTCTCTATTACAGATCATGAACCCTTTTTCTGTTGCTAGATCATTTGTGATCTTCCTTGTTAATGCATCACTGTACCCGGGTGTGAATATATTTGTAGGCTAGATTCTTCGATATGGACTCTAAGAATTCTTGGATGTAGATCCAAGTGAATTAAAACAACGGGGATTGTCAAGTTGACCTCCACTGAGATGGAGCAGCCGACTTTCCAGTCCCCTGATTGTTAGGTTGCTCATGGGGGTGAGCTTTGCCCCGTCATCTCCGTAGCTAGTAGTGCTTGCTTTCTTCTCTTTACATTTCTTTTCATTTCTTTTTTGTTGTTGTTTTGTTTTCTTTCTTTCTTTCATGTTTTGGAGGGTGTTTATGCAAGTTCTACCTTGAAGGGAGTTGGGGACATGCTGTGTCAGAGCTTTGTTTAATGTGCGTCTTTGGGAATATGTTTTAAAGGCTGGCGTGACAGAATGATGTTTTCACTTGTAGACGTCAAAGGGTGCGTGTGTCTCTTGTGAAGGGCTGGGCAGTTCTGGTTCAAGAGTGATGTCGTACCTGCCGAAACCACAGAACAGCTCAAACAGGGCAGGAAGAGAGACCAAGTATCCTCTTTACTGTCTTACCACTAAGCTTCAACCTGAAGCTTGTATTACCATCTTTGCGTGAGTCTCATTTGAAGGTTACTACATACGTTTTGCAAGCAGAGTTTTTATGATGGGCAGGGTGCTTCTTTCCAAGAGGGTGCCAGTTTATACAGTGTGACTCCAGTCTTGGGGCCTTGTGGTTCCTGGGTGGTGTCACCCTCCCTCACAGGGACAGGGCTTCCTGGGAGAAGCCTGCGCAGAGGTGCGGTGTGGCCGCGATACAAAGCTCAGCACATGGCTGGAAATGAGCTGCTCTGAGCACCCTCGTGGAGAGACCAGGGCTGTAGTAGATCGTTTACCACACTGTAATTTGAAGCCCAGGGAGCACCACGTGCTGAGATCACCAGAGCTTTTTTTACATTTGTAATGGCAAATGGTGGCCGTGTCCACGTGTGTGCAGAGTGGTCTCTCTGAGGCCAGCTAGGAATGCCAGGGCCCGAGTGCTTGCATGTCGAGGGTTTCCAGTTTTCTGTCTTGGTGACCATTTCACAGTTGCGCTCCGGCTGAAGGAGATTCCTGCAGACCTAGAAAGCAGAATGATGAGTAGATGAGATCAGTGACCAAGGAAACTGTGAAGGGAAATCAGAGCTGTACTGCAAATGTTGGAGTCCTTGCAGTGACCTAATTGTGTGTGCTATGTAGTAGTTTTTGTGCAAGTGGTTGAGTTGGAATACTAAACCTTTTGAATTCTCCAAAATATGCAGGAAAGCTTCATTTTTAAATGTCCTTTTTCCATACGGCCCCTCAAACCTTCAGAGAATTTCCCATGATTTACAGATAAGCTGACCAACCTGCAGAGCTTTTGATTTAGTGATGACAACTGCCCTGTAGAGATTAAGCCGCCTCATTCCAGGAATTTGCTCTGCTGATACGCACAGGAATGCCAGAGAAAGGAATCTGTTCGGCATATTTCCACCAAACAGTAGTTAGCAAGTATAAGCCCTCCCTCCAACTTGTTAATAGAGTTCTTATCTTCTTTTATAGTATCTGCTTAAAGCATCAGAAGCATGCACTGAGTTCTTGGGGTGCCAGGCAGCACACCTCAGCTCCTCTACCCTCACACCGCGCCTCCGAGCAGTTGTCCTCAGCACCGAGAGGGTCTTCCAGCAGGATGAGCTGGGAGGCTTCTTTTAGTTAGTGGGCGAGAGCCGCACGATCTTTCCATTCCTTTTACTTTCTGCCTTTGATCTTTGGAAGCTCACCCCAAAGTTTTGTGGTCCCTGTTTCCTAGGCTCACGTGTCCTCCTGTATCACCCCCTCGGGCCTCTCCCATCTCGTCTTCATTCTGTATTGAACGTTTGGTCTCACTGGGTTTTAATGTCTCCATTTTCTCTCTTACAAAGTTGAGTTGAAAAGATACGCAGCTTTTCTTCCTATCTTCAGATGAGAAAACTGGGTGTCAGGAAATTCAAGGGTCTTTCCTAACATCACTCCACAAAAGAAGTGGTTGAGCTGGAATCCTTGGACCCGGGCGAGGGTTCTACGGCTCTCTGTGTCACTTCACGTCTGCATGTTGTCTTCCCTCCGCTGGAAGGCGCAGATGTCTGCCATAGCAGGAGTGGAGTTTCCTCATTGTTACCAGAGAGCGAGGCTAATTTTAACCAGGAATCTCTGTGCCTCCTGGTATTTCATTTTCTTCTCTCACAATTGTATTAAAGTAACTTGGCATAAAAATAGAAGAAAATAAAAAGAGGAAGATAATTTAGTGAGTTTTAAAATTTGCTTTCAATAAACATGAAGATGAAAAGTTCTTTGGGTAAATCTTACTCTTCTTTTTTCTTTTTTCTTTTCCTTTCTTGCTTTCCAGTGCAGGGAACTAGATTGTCATTTCCCACGTATGCCAGTAGCCATTGTTCCCCACAGAAGCCCGGGTAGAAATAAAGATGCCTACAGGCCAATACAGTGTCTCGCTAAACTAGGATTCTGATATTTGAGAAGGAGTAAGATTGAGCAGTGTCTGGTGTGGGGCTGGAAAGGCCATCAGGAGTGTCGCGTCTCTAGCCCGTGTATCTTGCTCCTGTAAGGAGGGTGGCAGGAGGCCTCTGCCCAGAGGGTTTCCAGTCTGTCTGCTCTAAGTCACAGTAAACTTTGGAGCTCTTGAAGGCACAGTTGCTGAAAGTAAATACAGTATATCGCTATCTATTCAGCTTCTCTCAGAATTTGCCTGAATTATTTTAATTGTAAGGAAAAGAATGCCTAAAAATGTATTTCTTTTTTAGCCCATGTCTTTGAATGTCATTTGTGTTTTCCTCATGGAAGGCACTAAAAGGCCCTTGAGTGTCTTAATTGTGACCACTGCGTGGGGGGTATTCCAAGATGCAGCCACGCTCCCAGCTACTTGTGAGACTGACCTCAAGAGATTATCCAGGTAGTCTCACACAGGGACCAGGGTACGGCTGATTGCCCTGTACAAGTCTTGCCGTCTACGTGTGCGAGGGCTCTTTTCCAGGGACTGCTGGCCTTATTCTCAGACCCTTTCTGAAGGCATTGCTAGGTGATTTAGGGAAGTTGCATTCTTTACATGTTTGTTAAAGAACAAAACTTGGTCTCTTAGACAGGTGAGCACTTTGCTGTGACAAAGCTGGCCATTGAGTTGTGGCTTCTTATGTTTTTGTAACCCCCAGATTTAAATTTGTCTTTGTAGTCTTTGAGTGGATTCCTTGGCTGCGGTGAAAATGGGAACCCAAAGGGGAAAAATGATTTGCATTTCTTTTGACTTAAGCTTAAATTTGTTTATTGACTTAACTCCCAGACTAGCAACAGATCAGCAGCCAGGGGCACAGCACCCTGGCAAGGCTGTGATTTCTCTGGTGGGGTGCTCCAGTGACACTTTTGGTTTGGCTCTTCTCCCAGATGATCGAGACGAGATGTCCTGGCTTCCAGACTCTGGTTTCTGTCACGTGAACAGCATAAACTTCCTGACTCTTGAGATGTGTTGCATTGGCTTCAGGGATTTATACCCTAAACCCACGTTAAAGTACCAAGTCATGACACACCACGGTTGTTGCCAGTATTTTAGAGTCCAGATTTGCTCTGTATGCTAGGAGGGGTGGGGATGTGCTTCTGGCAGGAGTCTCGGGTTTGGAGAAAGGTGGTTAAGGATGTGCGGCTGGGGCCCGGGCCTACCTGAGGTTGTTTATGAGATACTCTGGGGCTCCTTCCTCCCTTACCTGGGGAGGAAGAGAACTGGTTTGGGCCTCCCCTTAGTACACCCGTGCCTACCCTGGTGCCAGCAGACTGGAGTATTGTTTTCGGGGTGCTGCTCTTCTTTCTGGGTGTCTGCAGCTTGGTTTCCCTGTTGATGAATGGGTGCTGTCATTGTTTTCTTCTTGCTGGGTTGAGAGCACTGGCTGACAGGCAAGTTTCCAGGAGCCGCTCCAAGAAGTGCCCTATTAGAACATCCTTTTGGGATCAAGTGGGTGGGAAAGGCTGTCAATCACCACACATACTCATTGGGAAACGCCCTTTTTGTTTCCTGATGGAGAGGATGTTGAAACTTTCAGGGAAAACAGGATTCCTTTTCTGACATTTCTCCTACAGCTTGTAGACTACATCCCATGACTTTTTAAAGCTCTAAATACTATTTGCTTTTTAATGTACTTGGGAAATGAAACCAAACATGGGGAATGTGAGGAGAGAGATGGCCAAGGAAGGAGGCAAAGCAGTTTTTGACTTGCACTTTTTTTTTTTTTTTTTTGATAAGCGACTTTGGGTTCACGTTGTTGTTGCAACCCAGGTTGCATATTGGGGCCCTCTGGAAAACTGCAAAATGTCAGATGTGTTGAAACTCTGAAAGCAATATGTGTGGCAACTAAAATGGAAGGTTTCTAATAACCTTTCTCTTTAAAGTTAGTTTTCTTATTAGTGCATGTTTGTGGTACGTAATGATTACGTTCCTCCTGGTACATGTACATAACACGTCCTAATTCTTCTTTGCATCCCCATCCCTCCTGTCCCTCCCCCATCTCTAGCTCCCCTTCCCATTTGAGAATGGTCTATCGTCCACTTCCTGTTATCTATCTTTTATTTTGCTCTTTATTTACATTTTGAGTTTCTCATACAAGGCAAACCATGCAATATTTAAGCTTGTCTGATTTATTTCACATCATATATTATTTTCCTCTTTTTTTTTTTTAACTGGAAATTGAACCAAGGACCTTGTGCTTGCTTGTGAGGTGCTCTTCTCCAGCCCTTTATTTTGAGAGAGTCCTGCCAAGTTACATGGGCTGGCTTTGAACTAGCGATCCTGTTGCCCCAGCCTCCTGAGTTGCTTAGACTACAAACATGTGCCATAGTACCTACCTTATCCTTCTTTTTATGCCTGTGATGTGGTTTCCATTGTTTCAGAAATTCCAGAGACTATTTACAGTACAGAAATACTGTAATAACCATATTTTAGTGTTGAGTTTTAACTGAGGAATTCAATGTGAAATATTGTCTATCATAAAAATAATAGAATTGGAGAACAACAGATGTGGTCCCCACTGTACTTTGCAAATACTATGTGTGCAGAAATCTCACCTTTGACCTAGATGGTGGCTAGCTGCAACTCACTGTTTTTTGCTCTCTGTCTCCCTCTCCACAGCATATCTAGGCTGCTTTTCCTCTGTAACTACTCTGCTGAGGGGAAAGTTGGGCATGTAGTCAGCGATTAGGTCTCTCGGTGTAGACAGTCACTTTATAAATGTGTGGCAAAAGTCCCTGTGAACTAATTGAAATGCTTCACCTATGAGTGCAAATGCATTCTGTCACCACAACCTTCAAATTTTCCACATGTATTAAATACTAATTGTATCTTGCTTTGTGAAAAACAACCTTTACATATCACGTGTATTGTGACTTGGCATTATTAAAGGAAAAGTGTTAGAAAGGGTTTTCTTGTGGGCTGGAAGCTGTTTTCCCATTTTAAAAAAAGTCATACTAATCATCATCATCTACATTCCCTAAAATTTGGCCTTATTTTTGACCGTTGCTACATTGAGAGTCTTGTTTGTTTTGCTTAAGAGCAGTACAAATGACTCTGACTTCAAACTAAGCCACAGATGGATTGAATTTCTTATTCTTTGCTAAGCAGAATGCACCTGCTCCAGAATCTTAAGTAGCTTTTTAATTGCTTCCTTGTGCGCAGCATAGCAATAGTCATCTGTAATGTTACAGACGGATTGTATTTTGGATGTCCCGGAGATGACTTCTTCCTCGGCAGTGGTGCCAGAAGCTGAGATTAGAAGAGTGTTCTGGTCGAGGGCCCAGCTGTCATAGTGGAATTACTCCTTTCCTTCAGGCTGATCTGATTAAAAGGGACCAAGATGTGGAAGCACAGCCCTCCGGTTCCCCGCACTATGCCTTCCCTCGTCTTCAGACGGAAGCACTGGCCCCCCTGCTCGCCGAGGCCCCGGCCAGGCTGTGACCTCCCTGAGTCGGGGCTCCTCCTGACACTGCGCTAGGTTTATTGAGGAAGCTCAGACGTCAGGAGAGGCACTCGCGTACTTTCTCAGGCAGAGCATTCGCGGATGTAAGGAATCGGGGAACTGTCTGAAAGATTGTACCAGTGAGCGTTTTTCCAGTGGTGCTAACTTGGGTATGAGCTGAAAGTCAAGCACCAGCTAGTTCAGCCAGAAGCTTCTCACTCTAGGGCAGCTGCAAGTACCCCGAGGATGAAATCCAACCGTGAACTACCGACAGTGCCGCAAAACTTGCCACGTGGCTGCGTGGCAAGAGTACTTGGTGATCTGATTGGCTTCACATGTTTTGATGGTTATGAGAAGCAGATCGACAGACAACTGTGGGAAGAACACCCAGTCACACATGCCTGGGACTCAGAGGTGGGACCATCTGCTCGCTTGGGCGTGTGCGCTTCTGCATTCAACAGACATTTAATGAGAATATAATGTGTTTGAGGGACTGAATACAATTCAGTCTCTGCTCTCAGGATCTGTAGTCTAGTGAAGAGAAACAGACTTCAAGAAAATGCCCTCAACTGTGTGTATCACGAGAGAGGTATAGCAAGAGACGTGTGCCCATCCCCGGGAGCCCTAAGGCCCGCGAGAGCAGCGTTACTGGGTGGAGTCCGGATCCCGAGTGGAAGGTGAGCAGAGAAGGAAGGAAGATGCCCCAGCCTGGTGCAGGGACTGCTGTTGAGGTCTGACGCTGGCACACTTGTGCAGATAGTGGGGCCTGGACTCGGGTGGTGTTCAGGATGTCAGGAGATGGTGGCTAGACAATCAAGCAGGCCGGGGCCTGGCCTCCAGCACGTAGCTCTTCTGGTCTCCAGCCTCCCGTCACTCACAGGCTGGTCTTCCCTCTGTGACTCAAGTGTGCCTGTTTCCTCCCTGCTCCAGTGTGCTCACACCCTCCTCCTTCTGCTTAGAATGCTATTGTTGGACATGCTGCAGGGCTGGTCCCACTTTGTTCATCAGGTCTCAGCTAAATGTCACCTTTTGGGAGAAGCCCTCTCTGGTCACATTGCCTAAAGTAGCTTAATAGGTTAAATGGGTGAATATTGTGAGTTAGGGTAGCCATGGTGACTGGCGTGCCACCCGATTTTTTTGGTGTATGAGCCAAGAATGGTTTTTACATATTCAGTGGTTACAAATAGAATTTAAAAATACTGTTTAGTGACATAAGAAGGTTATATGAAATTTACATTTCGGTGTTCATGATAGTTTTATTGGCACTCCGGCACACCTGTGTTTACAAGTGTATGTGGCTGCTTTCACACTTAAGTGGTAGATTGAGTACAAAGCCTAGACTGTTTACTGTCTGGCCCTTTGCAGAAAAGGTTTGCCAACCCCTGGGGTGGGGAGAAGAAGCTTCCACGGCCATTCTACCTTCCATGGCAGGTAAGGGAAGCTGAACTAAGGTCATGGCCTTGAGGTTGGAGAGAGTGGAGACTGGATCCTGGCTGGCTTGAGCAAGCAGCTTCCCTCTGCCGCGCTCCCTGCCCACGTGAACAGCTCTATCTTCATGGCAGATCAAGTCTCTCTTGCCAATTGGCCTGCTTCCCTTGAAGTTCCCCCTTAAGTCTCATCTGTGAAATAGGAACGGTAGAATGAGGTGATAGGTGTCAGCGTGCTGATGGACCCATATGCAAGGCAGTTGTTGGGGTCACTCTTCCCAGTGGTGTGCTGAATCAAGTAGGAGGGCCAACACCTTATCATTCTTTTGTTTCTAGAACTGTTGGCATTTGATTTTTAAAATGTGAAAAATGCTTTGGACTGATTTATGGATCTTAACAGTGTTACCCTGGCCCTTCTCAGTACAACCAGGATGTAATATAACTTGAATTTATGTGAAACAATTTGCAAATGCAAAAGTAAAGCTATTGTTGTCTTTATTTATTTTCCAAATACACATGTTTGTTATACTCCTATCATGACATATAGAGCGAGACACACTGTGGGCATTTTCACCTCATGCGGGAAGCACGGAGAAATTTGTTTGTTTTAAAAATAAACAAAAAGGATGATACACATATCTGTGGTAGAACTAACTACTCCTCGCATTTTGGTGGATTTCTCTCATCCTTTTTTTCCTGGTCATATTTGTGAATTTTTTCTTATAGAAATTGGATACCGCATACCTACTTTTTACTTTACATAATTATTTGTGTGTCATTAAATATTCTTTTACAAAGGGCTTCTTGGCAGTTTGCTGTTACAGAAAATTCTTTGAAAATTTTGGTGAAAACATGTTTGGTAGTATCTTTGAATATTTCTTTAGGATATGGTTCCAGATATAGAAATACTAGGTTAAAATGTGTGACTATTTTAAGGCTTTGATAAATTGTCTTTCAGAAATGTTGAACCAAATTCCAGCTACCAGCAGCAGTAGGTGTGTCTCATTGCACTGAGTGGTCCTTTCAGGGTGGGAGGGCGTTGACACAGGTGAGAGCAGGGAGGCGTGGCAGGACCACTGGGGTGGAAGATGAGAGGGGCATTAGATGTTTATGGGGCATGGAAAATGGCATGTTGAGTAAAGTGTAGAATATTTTAAAGGAAGTGGAGAAGATGGAAGAGTAGAGCTGAAATCCAGTGGTACTAGGAACCATGAGCAGACTTGGAGCAGGGGGATGAGAGCCTGGCTCTGCCTTGGGAAGATGGTGGTGTTCAGCACAGTCTGTACCGTGCCGCTTGTTCCAGACGCACTCCATGGGCCTCCTCCTCACCCCTTCACGTGCACTGTTCCTCTGCCTGAGTGCCCTGCTTTCCATGTTCTGCCGGAACTCCACTCATCCTCACGGGACGCTCCCCAGATTCTTCCCTAGATAGGTCCTTTGGTTCACCTAGCACTTAACGCTAGGACATTTCATTTGACCTTTATTAAAATGATTTGGTGTACCACTGTCTCGCACCAGAATATACACTCATGGTGACCCACTTCTGTATCTCTGAGTGTCTACCATCATGTGTGATACATAGTATTGATATGCATGTGCCAAAAGTGTGCCAGATACTACATTTGTCCTGTGTGACCTTGTACAAGTACACCCTAGGCTAAGACAGAATGGGATATGTCTGTGCTCAGTATTTATTTCAGAGCATTGTGCAGGGCTCCATGATGGAAACCTGCTCTTAACATTTCCCTCCCTCCCCAGCCCAGAGATTTCCAGCTGCTGACTTGGGAGATCACCCACCTCTCTGCCTTCATCCTTCCATTGAGCAGAGGGCTTGGCCCTAGAAGTCTTTGTTAATGATAATTATTTATGAGAACTTTTACCTCTAATATTAACTATGCAATCTGGAAATTGGTGACAGATTTTAAACTTCGATTTCAGAAGATGCCTTATATTGATATGTTGAGTTTTAATTTTAAAACTTAAGGACGAAAACAGAGCAAAAACATTAGAACTGCTGTTAAATGTTGACACACTTGCTTCTAGTCTCTCTTCTGTATGCATACTTTAGAGTGCGTATCAATTCACCATTCTTCAAAAGCTTAGAGTCTTACAGGTAAAATGTAAGACCCCCTTGACTTTCAGCCCCACTCCCAATAGTTTTAAATTGTTTGAAGTGGAGCTCTTTTAAAAATGAGATTACATATTAAAACCCAGTTCATTATGTGACTATATGTGTCCCATGTGTCGTCATGTGATGGAGAAATTTCAGCATATACTAATGGCCCCTTGAAATAATCAAGTATTAACAGGATGATTTCAGATAGTGGCACCTGCTATGAAGAGTGTCACACAGGGTAGTGATTAGGGTGCAGGAAGATTACTGCAGATAGGTGATTGGGATGGCCTCTCCGTGAAAGAACTGAGGCCTTAATGATGAGGAGCAGTCAGCCGTATTGAGATGTGGGGCCATACATGCCAGTCACAGTTTTCACACAGAGGTCCTGAGGCAGGAGCCAGCATGGACAGTGTGGTGGAAGTGCCGTGGTTTAGAAGAGGAGCGTTGCACAGCAAGGTGGAAAGACGGGGAGCAGGGTGCAGAGATCCGGGAGGCTTTTGGAGGGCTCTTGTGTATTCTTACAATTTCAAGGAGTATCCACAGGAGGTTTTTATGAAATAAGATTGATAGCTGCTTGGTGTGGTGGTGCACGCCTGTAATCCTGGCACGCGGATGGCTAGGCAGGAGCTATTGCTGTGAGTTCGAGGCCAGCCTGAACTACATAGCAAGGCTATTGCAAAAAACAAGAGACACAAACAAAAATAAAAGATGGATACTTACTATTAAAATATACAAAATAGCTGAAAGCAGGGCTGCTGGGATTGAAGGTGGAGAGAGAAGCCCAAATCAGCGTGTACTGAATAGTAGGAGCTTGGGGTACATTTGGCCTAATGGTTGGGATGTCTTATGCTTTGGACATTTCTGACAGGTAGCTCTGGTCTGAAGACAACACAGTCAGGGACTCCTTACCTCCTCCACCGTATCCCTCCATCTTGAAATTAGGTCTCCTGTGTCTCCCATAGCTTCTACCCGTTGACTTTAAATTCTGCCCTAGAGGCAACACAGTACTGATCCTGTTTCAAGGTAGCAACCCTGAAATCAGTTCAGAGGTAGACGTGGGCCTCTGCCTGCCCTCGAGGCGTTATCTTGTCCTTTGGTATAGTGGTAGCCCTGTCTGTGAGGACACAGTGTGGTTTATCAGTGATTGTCAGCAGGGTGACATTAAACATGTCTCTGGCGGCGATCAGCAGTCTGTGCTCTGGGAGGCACTCAGCATGCTCTAGCAAGGTCACCTGTCCCCAGTTCTAAAAAATGAAAGCAATCAAGGCCCTGCCATATCCCCCTTTCTTTCTTTCTTCCTTTTTTTTTTTTTTTTTTTTAACAGAGAAGAGCAAGGGAAGCCTGTTTCTAAATGTGACTCCCTGTTTCTTAAGGGATAATTTGAGACTCTTCAGCCCCTTTATTTAGTCTGATTCCCTGCAGTTCCTGCCCAGAATTTGTGCCTCTGTTCCCTCCACCTTCCCTACTGGAAGTGTTTCTCCTCCTTTGCTCTTTCCAACCCTAGAAGGGCCAGTTCTTCCACCTTCTTTTCTTTTAACCCTGTCTCTTTTTTAAAATTAAAAAATGTACAAAAAGTATACATGAATATATGCCCATTAGTAAAAGAATAGCATGAAAAGAATATTCTATTTCTTGTCTCTTCCCAATCACATTTCTCTTGGAGAGTTAGGAATTTGCTGTGTAGCTTCCCAAACCTTTTGCTATGCATTTGAATGTAAAGGGTTGGGTGTTTTTTTTTGCTCCCTATGAGATTGTTTTTAAATACTATGGGCATTATTCTTCTTCAACTTGCTTTTTCACCTGACAGTACTTCTTGGGAATTTTTTCCAAGACAGTACAGAGTTGAACTTTAAAAAGCCTATAATCGCTAAACACATATTTTTGTGGTGAAAATTCAAAAGGGTATAAGTGAAAAGGAATATTCCTCCAACCGTCTGTTTTTATTTTTGTGGTAATTGTTGGTAACACTTTTTCTATATCTATTCATAAATACATAATACATTCTTTGAAGCATGTACTGTGTACACTATATACTACAGATTGTGTATTTTAAAGAATGTATGTATGTATCTGTATGTATACATGGGTGAGTGTATGTGTATGTTTATGGCATCTTGAACATCTTTCCTTATCTACATACACAGGTGCTTTGTTCTCCTCTAATGAATGCATAATATTCTATTGTGTGAATGTGCTGAACTCATTTCATTTTTTCTGTTTGACAACCGCAGAACCCTTCTGGCAAGTGCCTTTTGTTTTGACATGAATTTGAATTATTCAATACAATAAACATCACTGGGTGTCTCCTCTCTTCCTGGTACTGAGGGCATTGAAGCTACCTCTCCTCCCAAGCACGTGCACACACACACACACACACGCGCACCCTGAGTTATCACAGTCTGACAGGAAGATACATGTGTAAAGAACTCAGAATGTGACCCCCATTGGAATGGATACTATACTTTAGCATGCCTACAGAGCATGCAGTTCCACTGAGGGAAGGTGAAGGAGAAATCAGAACTGGACTTTACAGGAGGAATGAGCTCTCCCAGCGGCAAGGAGGAAAAGGTCATTTTTGGGGAGAGTAACAAGAACAGAGCAGGTAGGTAAGCGAAGGAACACGATGTACAAGGAATGGCTTGCAGCTCAGAGCGACTAGAGCACATGTCGTGGAGTGGAGCGGTCAGAGTCACACAGTCAGTTCAGCAGTAGGTCACAGGGAGCATTCAGCAAGGGGATCAAAGGGCACTGCCCAGCAGGACTCCCAGCCTTCTGGAGTGTCCTCCGTTTCCTGTGGGGTCCATACAGCATCAGCAGCACAGGCGCTGTTTTCTTGAATGAGTCTGATGTTTTAAACAGTTCTTTTGTCTGTTGCATGCTTACCCATGTCACGCCTTCTTTTTGCAGAGTTTAGTGACATCAAGAAATAGAACAGAATTCAGCCATGGCACCAAGGAAGAGAGGCGGACGAGGGATTTCATTTATCTTTTGCTGTTTCCGAAATAATGACCACCCAGAAATCACATATCGGCTGCGAAATGACAGCAACTTTGCACTTCAGACTATGGAGCCGGCGCTGCCCGTGCCCCCCGGGGAGGAGCTGGATGTCATGTTCAGTGAGCTTGTGGTGAGTTTGAGGCATCTCTGCTGCAGCGGTGGGCAGCGGGGAGGGAGAAGGGGAGAGGATGTGAGCGGTAGGTTTGGCGTGGCCCTTTACATCCGAATCCTCACTGTCAGCGCTGAGCCTGTGGAGGAGATGAACAGCAGAGGGTGGCGTCACTACCTCCAAGGTCTGTGCTGGGGCTCCAGGTGGGTGGAGCGCTTTGACCTTCAGGTCTTCAGATGTGTGGTAGCACTACCTCCTAACTTGTCCTGATCTCACCCTGAGCCTGTGTGTGTGCGCATAAGTAATTCCTGCATCTGCTTCCTACCTTCTGGTCCCCCTCCCAATGTATATTAATTTCTTCTTAAAAATTAGTTATAATTGCCAATTTGTCCTTGATGCTGTGGTGAAAGACATTACTATTTAAGTACAGCATCATTGTTTAGTCTAATGATAGGATTAGAATAATAACTCTGGTGGGAAACTTTTTATAGATCCTGTCATATTTTTGAACACACTACCTCCAGTGAGATGATGTGTCTCGTGTGGGACCTGTTCATCAAGAGGTACAAGTGGACTCATCACCTTTGTTTTCTAGGCATTGCCCAAGTGGTATTTCTTTCCATTCCGTTTCAGAGGACACTGTGGCGTAATTGAAAGGGGCTGGATGACCTTGGTTCAAATTATTACTCTTTATCTGCTTAAGTATGGAGCCTGTTTTCTGGAAAGTGGAGAAAAACATGCCACCTCCTAGGTTTGACGTAATGTTTAAATGGGAACAGTCCGCAATGGGAGTGACCAGTGCCTGGCTCATAAATGTGCTCAGTACATGTTACAGGAGTTCTGTATTCTCTCTTGGTCGCTGCTGATGTTTTATAATGGATTGGCTTCTAATCATTTAGATTGTCCAATAGGTACCATAGAGTGCTGTCATTTTTATGATTCTTAGGTCAAGGAAGTAGACTGTGTCACTGCCCTTCTTAATATTTTGGAAGTGACCATGTCATTCAAGCTCGTACAGACTGGAATTTGCTTACAAATAAAAAGATGAGTCAGTTTGAGAGAGCCTGTGAAGCTGATGTTTACTTTCTGAGTGAAGTAATGGGCCCATTTTTAACAAAAATTGATTGGAAAACAGAAGTGACTTGCGACAGCATGTCTATACTTAACAGTATTCAATATTTTCAGTATTTAAGGTATCTCTTTCCTTTGCTGCTTCATGCAGAACTCTATTTTATGTATAGATGAAGATGTTCAAGATGGAAAGCTGGAACTTGGCCCAGAGGTATGAGTGTCTCAGTAGCAGAATGGAATCAGTAATGACAGAGGTGTAATGTCACCCAAGGAGTGAGCCCAGAATACCTCTGCATGACTGTGTGTATGTGGGTTATGGGTGAGGGGCAGGCTGCTGAGGTGTGTGGTCAGAGAGGACTTTCTGGAGGAAGTGAGCTGTCAGCAGGAATTGAAGGCCAGGGACGCGCAAGGACCAGGGTCACTGGCTGTCTTCGTCATCTTAAGGTGGCTCGTGCGAAATCTCAGTAGTTACAACAGTACGGGCTCATCTCCTGCTAATTCTGCACCTCCATTGTGGGTCAGCTGTGGTTCATTCCTCGCCATCTTCTATCCAAGAGGGAATACAGACGTGATGACCCACTAGCAGACTCTGATTTCATGCTCGTCAGTAACACATGCCGCTTGAGATCTTCTCATTGTCTGCAGATCACACAGCCATACTTGAGATCCCGGGGTCAGGAGGTGTCACTCTTCCGTAGAGACTGGTACCGCAAGTCACATGGCCTAGCTTGAGACCACAGAGGTGGGTGTGGGACACCTCGTCCTCTCCTAGGGAGGGGCAGTGAATCATCTACCCCAGTGGCTGTCAAGAAAGGCAATAAAGATGCATTTCCAGGCTTGGTTTTATTTCCCACTTAAAATACAGTACTTTAAAACTCAAAGGCAACCTAAGTAGGCTGAGAGCAGAAGACCTCCTTGACGGCAGAACTCGTGCCTTCCAAGTGCCCCATGTCCACGGTCCATACAGTCATACTCTGTCAGCCTCCCCAAGAGAGGTCTAAACAGGAGCCTGTGTGCTGGCGTTTGCCCGTACATACTGAAGGCAGCCCGTTGTTCCGCATTCATCAGAGAAAAACTCCTCTCTCTCCCCTATTGATGTCTCTATTCTGTGGGAAAACTACCTACAGCTGTTAGTTCTTAAAAAACCAATGCCAAACCAGATCTTTAAGCCAAAACCATTGGAAAACAAATTATCTTGAGGTTTGTATGTGTCTTGGTGAGTGACGATGGATTTTTGTCTACTCCTGACTTTGGGGGCCTAGACCACAAATCCTTCCACTTGCCGGGGGAGGCCTGAGGCAAGAGAGGTGGCTCAGCGCCCCTGGAAGCTTCTGCTCTGAGTCCTCCTGAGCAACAGCAGAAATGACTCTGCCTCTGCGCACGTCCAAGAGAGGGAGCAGTGCCAGCGCCAGCCCTTCAAGGGCAGGTTCTGTTTGAATGGGGCGACACCGCCTCTGCTACAGTTGTGTGAATATGAAAAAGGGTAACTTCTTGAAACAGACGGGTGACCTAGTAGATACTTTACACCCACGTCCAAGTGCAGCAGAGGGGTGAGAGCCAGTCCGGGCTCTGTTCTGGGCACAGCTCCAAACACACATCCCGGGTTTCCCTTTCCTGGGAAGCCGGTCTGCTTGCTGTGAGTAAGTGATGCGGGTCCTGACTTCGCACGTGTTGGGAAGTGCCTCATCGGAGCTGGTTATGCAAGGCAAGTCTCCTTCACTTCCTCTGATGAGTCACTCATTCCATGTTTTTAAAATGTGATGCCAAATGAGTTTCTTTGGGAATTGCTTGCTGCAACCTTATTGTCTCATACATGAAGCAAACCTAGATAGGAGGTCAGGCAGGCGAGTCTTTGCCGGAGATGACTGGCCAGGTGTGCCTCGTTCTTCAGCAGGCTCCCTGATGCAGGCAGGGGAGCTGGAGATAGCCCAGGCTCAGGCCGTGGTGCTTTCTGGAGGTCCTCGTCCCACATCCTGTGTATCTTTTAAACTAACAGCTTTATTGAGATATGATTCATGTCCCATGTAATTCACCAATTTAAAATGTGCAATTCAGTAGCTTTCAGTGTACATTCATAGAATCGTGGGACCATCATCAAGATCAATTTTAGGACATTTTCATCACCCTAAAAAACAGCCCTCATATCTGTTAACCATCATTCCTCACTCATCCTGAGCCCTACCTTTCCCTGGCAACTACTAATCCACTTTCTGTCCAGAATTTGCCTCCTCTGGACAGTTTTTGTAAATGCAATCATACGATATTTGTGATTGGCCCATTTTTCTCAGTGCTAATATTAATAGCTGGAGTGTGTATAGCTGGTTGACATTAAAACCCAGAGTAGATGCTCTGCTCTAGAAATGTTCTCCCCAAGCAGCATTCTAATGTTGACGAAAGGTGAAAGCCACCACTGCATTTTATGTAAACAAAACCAAACAAAACCAGCCTGAAAACCATCATGTTTTTAAAGTTCATCCATTGCAGCACATACTAATGTTTCGTTTCTTTTTTATTGCCAAATAACATTCCACTGTATGGATATAACTCATTCTAAAACATCCATTCATCATTGATGGACTTTTGAGATTTGCCAGTTTTAACTATTATGAATAATGTTGCTATAAACATTGATATTACAAGTTTTTGCATAAAAACAAGACCTTCACTTCCTGTGGATGTATACTAAGAAGTGCAGTTGTGGTGTCCTAAGGGAATAGGATGTTAAACTTTTGAGGAAAGATCAAATTGTTCCAAAGTGACTGCACCATTTTACATTTCCACCAGCAACATATGTGGGCTTCAGTTTTTCCACATTTTTGCCAACACTTGTTCTTACTCATTTCTACCCAATTGGTTAACCAGCTGCCTTTAAAGCTGTTTTGCAGATCCTAAAGAATTATAACTTGGGTTTTGTTTTTTTTTTTTTTTTGTGAATTGTCAGAGAGAAATAAATTCTCCTACTAACCAATTCTCAATTATTTGACATTATGTATTTTATCTCTGCCCACCATATATATTCTGCCTTGTGAGCGTTCAGATAGTCATTCCATGTGTATACTCTACCCTCACCTCCCCCTCCCCTTTCTGCTGCTTCTTCCTTGCCCCCCCCCTCGGTCAAAATGAGGAATATGGGTGATCTGAGACTTAGCACTGGTTCCTTAAAATTAGAACCAGCTGTATTCTTCTTCTTCAAAGAGTATAAGCATTTAAAGGTCTTAGATTATCCCCAGTTGGAGAGTTCTAGACATGACAATGCTCTTCATTGTCCTTGTTTAAGTAACTTGTTCTCTCTCAGCGCTAGCAGTAGCACATTTCCTTTGGGATGAGCAGAAGTGTGGTCGGTCATTGACTGATGATTTTGTGTGGGGGTAAAGGCCAGTCTGTGCCAGATCCCGGGTGAACAAGGTGTGATCCTTGGTGATGTTGTGGAGCTGAAGGTCTAGCAGAGAAGACTGGCTACTCTATTGTTCTGATCAAGTGACCAAGTGCTGTGAGAAGGGCCCCTTAAGTAGTATATTTTGTTAGAGAAGAGATGTTATTCCCTGCTTTTCACAAAGAGAGTTTTACTGGAATAACACTCTTGGCCTTTCTTCCCAACTGCTTGCTCCTTGTTGGAATATGCACAGCTCAGTCCCTCCCCCTTTCTCTGTTTCTCTACAAGTTCACCCCATTTCAGAAAACCACCGTCTGTGGCCCTTGGTGCTGCGCGTGTCACAGGAGTGAGCTCTGAGGGGAGATGTACAGCTCTGTGGCCTCCCTGGGAGTGGTGGGCAAGTGTCTGACTTAGCACTGAAGTCTCCACAGCCCTCTGTCTGCAGAGGGGATCTTGGTTCCCCCGTGTTGCTTCCATGAGTACAAGGAGGGTGTTTTGACTTCTGTCTGCTTGATTCCTTAGCTTGGTTCTCAGTTTATCCCAGGCTTGCTGGGGATGGAGGGTGCTGTTCACTGGCACCCACTCCCGCAATTACTTAAGGTGGTGTGAAGGGTTGTGGAAGGTTTCCAGGGGAATTGACATTTAGTGTGACAAGAAAAATGTCATTATCCCAGCAGAGTAGATAAAAGGGTGTTACAGTGAGAACTGCATGGATGAATGCTGGGATGCATAAGAGAGCATGGAAGGAAGGCTCCAGGAACTGAAAGAAGTACAGTTCGGCTGGAGCATGAAAATAGGAGGTGGGCAGGATTGGCGATTCTGGGAGGCGAGCCCGGTGCATTGGGGTACATCAGGGTGGTTGTTTTGTTGATTTAGAATATATCTCACATTTGTGCTTGACCTAGAGGAAAGTCCCTCTGCTTTCTTACAGGTTTTCTCAGTGAACTAGGCATAACAACGTAGACCTAAACATTTTGCTCCACAGTTACTTTTACAAAAATAGCCCTTGCTCTGCGTGGCCGTTGGGAGGTGTGGGTGAGTTCAGTAGCGCTGTAGAGTGGCTCCTGGGTAGATTATGATGTTTATCATGTTTATGATGTCCTTTAAGTTCAGTGGTTGAGATCAGATCCCTTTTTTGCGACAACACAAAGATCCCCTTTGGGTATTTTTAAATTTGAAATAGAAAGGAAAAAGATAATTACGAGGACCCGCTTTCTTTCTTCTCTGGCGTGTCCTACAGGGCATCTCAGCAACAGTCAGGGGTGGGGAGCTGGTGTCTCACTGCAGTTCTCGCCTCCTCGGCTCTTTCACTCTGCGAAGTGGGCACGATGTCCCCCTGCTCTTTCTGTGTGAGATTTTAGGGGAGAAATCCAGTTTTAAAACAAAGTGTGGTTATTATTTTGAAGTGTATTATAGTAAATCTCTTAGACCACACTTACTGTATATACTTTGTGGACTTTTTGGGGAACCTTTCATTTATAATATAGAACTGTGAATTTATAGCTAGTTGAAGATAACATATATTTCTAATCCTGAAGTGTTACTGATTAAATGTTTTACTTTTTGCTGCTTAATCTGTTTTCTTCCAGATCTAATTTAGTCTTTGGTTTATTTGATAAATGGTTCTAATGTTTTGGGAAAATATAGTGTTGTGCCTTCTGAAAATATAAAATATGTTAAATGTGTTGAGCAATCCACGACTGGTCACAAAACCATCACTTATACAATTGAGATTATCAAAGAAAGTCAAAACCTCAAGGGAGGGGTAATAAATGGTGGATATTGTAGGATAAGATTTGTATCCTAAAAATATAATCATAAATAGATATATTCACTATAGGTCAATGTTATTAAGTACTGAGAACATTCTCAGCATTAGTAACCAGCACATGAATTTGAAAAATGAAGATAGCAGAAATGAGAGAATTTAGTTGATGCATCACATTAGATGAGTTCATAGTCATTGTGCCAAATAAATTCACTTGGGAGCCAACATCAGTAATCACTTCATTTTTCTTTATCTTATGAAGTCATTTTGGTATGAAAGGAGTTACAGTAATTCAAGCTAGCCTTACGAATTTAGCGGCGTACAGATTTTGTTCCTCTGCCAGCCATGAGAATCACCACTCCTTTTCTCAAGCTGTCAGCATAATTTCTGTTATTACTAGGACCATTTTAAGCTCTGTTTAATAACAAAATTCTCTCGTTATCACCAGACTCAATAAAAAGTTTCATCATGTTTTATCTCCTTATTTTTAAAACTTGCCTCTTACACTAAGACCATAACTCAAAATAAAAAGTCTCTTACAGGATTATTCAGTTTCCGGTCTCAAGGAAAGATGAAAAAATTGGGAGGTAGGAACAGTTAATTTTAAGCTAATAGAAGAAAAAAAAAAAAAACCTGGTTGTAAGGAACTCTAGTTTTAAGCTATTGTTTTTTATTTAGAGTATGATAAGTTGCTAGGTAATTATGTAGAAGAAATCAGACTGTATAAAGACTTCAAAGATGTGTCTAGAATAGTTTAGAGTACTCACTTGTCTGGAAGCCAAACTCAAATCTAATGAAGGGAAAAATTTTTCTGTTTCCATGAGGTATGTTTTTACTTAACAAACCTATAAAAGTCAAAAGAAAAAAATCTGTTCAGCTAAAGGACACAGTTGACAAAAAGCAATTGAGTATATCTTCCCTTGACACTGTGATGTTTTTGGATAATTACTTGGTGAGTTCATTTAAAAATACTTAGAGCAGTATGAAAATATGCAATACATTGCAAATGAAAGTGGAAATGTAGATATGGGCTTAAGTGTGCACAGCTCTACAATTGCTGTGTAGTAAATGTGAACTGCTGCCGATTTACACTCAATTTAAAGGCAGCAAAAACAAAAAGATCTTAAATCCAGAACCCGATAAACAAATTATTTTGGCCTTGAAAATAACCAATGGTTTATGACGCAGGCCAATGTTGATATGAGTGGTTTTGCTTACATCTGTCTGTTGTACTTTTGAACAAAATATTGCACTGCTCCCAAGAATGGAAGTAGGGTTGAAAGCAGATATTCACCCCAGTGGACATAACATGTCTGTTTGTACTGGCTGAACCTGGCTGCTTAAAGACAGAAAGATGGTCAAAATCATTTTGTAAGTTTACTTCTAGTGTTCCGATTCACTAAACACATCCATAAAACTCTAAGGCAAAAACTATTCCTTCTAGTCTTAAATTGTATTTTATCTCACCACAATCATTTCAAGTCCTTTTCTACAGGCTATTAAATTTGGATTTTGACTTCA
The DNA here is from genome assembly GCA_004026905.1 of Hystrix cristata. Lineage (NCBI taxonomy): Eukaryota > Metazoa > Chordata > Mammalia > Rodentia > Hystricidae > Hystrix > Hystrix cristata. Next base: position 59,501 of record PVJO010004448.1, on the reverse strand, counting down.
TGTTAGAAACTTTGTTATCAGTCAAGTTATTTATTTCTGAATGCCTCTCAATATTATATCAAGGAGATTTGAAATGGAGGGAGGCAAGGAGAAAGAGAGGAAAGAGGACAATTTTGTTACTAAATAGAAACACCAAAAAAAATCTCTGAATTTAAATGCTGCTGAGGAAATGGTTATGAATTTCTTTGATTCTGATGATTTCCATTAACATGAATCCTAAAGACACCCTGAGTAGCATGTATTTGGCTTCGGTTGTAATTTAAAATCTGATTACAAAACTTAGTCTTTAGCCTCCTGGGTGTCCATTATACAAAGTCACATGGTGTACTAATTTGCCCATACTCTTTGTGTCCCCACATAAGCTAATATAGGTCTTAAAGGGCTGGGGGAATCATTTGATCTCTGTAAGTAGTATGGTTTAGGTAGGTATGTTTTCAAGAGTAATTTTGAAACTCTGTTTTAGTAATACCTAGAAGGATCAGAGAGTTTGTACAAATAAGTGTATAAAAGAATATATCTTGAAGCTGTGGGAATCCTCTGAACACCACCCTTTGCTCTCACAGAACATATGTGGCCCAGCCCGCGGCACAGCCTGTTGGAGGTAAGCGCCCAAGGCAGGGGTGGTATGTTCTGGTCTGTTTTTACCCGAGGTGCTTGGAATCCTTCCCTCACCAAGCCTCAACTCCCAGAATTTCTCTGGATTTTTTTTGTTGTTGTTGTTGTTTTTTTTTGTTTTTTGAGACAGGGTCTCACTATGTAGTTCAGGCTGGCCTTGAGTTCACTATGTTGCCCAGGCTGGTCTCGAACTTGCAGCAGTCCTCCTGCCTCTGCCTCCCAAGGGCTGGGATTATAGGTGTGCGCCACCACGCCCGGCGTCTCTGGAATTTTAAAGTGTTCCTTGATGTGTGTGGCGGAGCTCAGTGACAAGCTACATCGTTTAGTTGTGATTTTCTTCCTCATGGATGAGTAGATGGAATTTTTTTTTTTAAAACTAGATCTCTCAAAATGTTGCAGTTTTTTTCTTGTTCAGTTTTAAGTGGATTTGGAAACATCCTAAAGCTGGTACCTGTTTATTTTATTGTATAAGAACTAAATTTGTGGTATATAAGAACTAAATTTAACCAAATACAGTCTTGAAAGTTTGGAATATACAGTAGGTGTTTTCAGAAAAGATGGGCATTTATTGGAGTCAAAGTTAGAAAGCCCTTTGCCATCTTTTCAACCAGCATTTGGTGTTTATTCTCTTATGAATGATTCGTTAATGTCAAATTCATTATGAATTTACATACTTTTGCACCTTCGAAGAGCAGAGATGGCTCAGACATGTTGTATTTGGATTTTCAGCATCTCCAGGGCCTGTAACAGTGCTGGGCACAGACTAGGTGCTCAATAAATGCTTGTGGCTGGCTGGCAGCTGGCTGGATAACTGTTGAAACACAACACATGAGATGCTCAGTATTTGAGTGAGTGCATGAACAGTGTGTGAATTAGTGACTGCTGAATTCTCCAACAGCTGGGTTTATATCTGGAGTAATTCTTGAAGTAGTGGTGCTATGTTTTGGTTGATCCCTGTACCCCACCCACCTGCTGTCACTCTCTTTACTCATCAGGGTGTTAGTCATTATGGGAACATCGGTGGCCCACACGAAGGGTAGCAGATTAAAAGTGTGAGGGTGATAATATTTTGGAAACATTTTCTTCTCTTGAAAGTCTCTCTGCATATTACAGGGTAAAGTAAATGCAGAGCTGCACTATGGGAAGAGATTCATTGTGCTAGATTGTCTTTTGACCCAATTAAAGCTTAAATGTGTCAGAAGAGCTGCCAAACAAGTCTCTTGAAGGTGTGGGAGGGCCTGGGCTGGTGAGAGCAGGGCTAGTGTCCTGGGGAAGGGGCCTTTAGAACTCCACAGCGTCCTGTGGGCCTCAGGGCGCCTCACTCATCTGTCCCTTAAGCTGGTTCTGTCCCAGGGGACAAAGTCCCACCATTCAATTAGGAAAACACTGTTTAGAAATTCTAGTTAATATTGTCTACTGAAGTTGCACTAGGTTACAGATACAAAAAGTAGAAACTTGGGTGAATGAGTGGCTATTAGGAGATGATTTAGATACTTAGAACAGAGTTGTTTATTTTGCATGGCTGAAGCACCGCTGGTGATTCAGATTAATTAAAAGTTAAAGTTGCTCTAATGAGTTTCTAATTGAGTAACAGAAGCTGAGTAAGAAGCTAAATCTGTAGATTTAGCTGCAGACTTTGTCTAGCAAATGGAATACAGTTTGCATTGCCTACCATTAAGGGAAAGAGGAAAATCGTATGACACTAAACCATTGGTAGTAAGAAGCTAAAAATTATCTTAACTAGTCAGCTTTCACTTGGAGGATTTCTTGTTCCTTTTTTTTACACATCAGATGAAAACAGACACACAGACTATTACTGTGTAGGTCATGGTGAGTCACATTGTGGTGTTCTGTGTAATGACTACAAAAGTTGGCAGAAATGTTGGAGGCTGGAAAGCTTCAAGGTTTGTTCTCTGCGTGTTCACATCCCTGTTGTTTTTCCATTTCTAGCCATCCTGACTAGATAGGAGCAGGTAATAATTCACTCAATAACCTCTATTTAAACTGACAAAAATCTTACGTAACTTTCAGATTTCTAACTACCACTGTAAAAGTAAAGCACTATTCAAAGGGTCATTACAGTTAAATCTTAGGAGCTGTATTGGCAGTTCATGATTCCTGATGATCATTTGCTTTGGTCAGCTAGATTTTCATAAATTTAATGAACGATCAGAGCCTAACAGTACATTTTCCCCATACATTTGTAAAAATGTAGTATTTTTATTTTGCTGCCAAAGTCTCACCTGTCAGTCCTCCGTCTGCCTTGTCTGGTTGTTTCTGCTTGATGGTGTATTGTCACCGTGTCTCTGATGTGAGGTCTGGTTGCTGGCTTTTCTCCAGGGGTTTGGCTTATTTCTGGTGTGGCTGAGCCACAGGGATGGGAGGAAGGGTTCCGCTCAGAGAAGGCACTGCTGACGCGGGTGTGTCCCCCGGCTAAACCAGAAGCTGCAGCCTGCCGGGCGTGTGGGAAGCTCCTTCCTGGGGTGAGGCTAGGTGATTTGGGCCTCTTTGCTGTGGCAAATACCTGAAGTGTCTAATGTGAAGGAGGAAAGTTAGTCTTGTCTGAGTAATAATAGGGTCGGAGCTTCTGTGAGCTCTCTATATTGAGTCAGTTGAACAGCTAGCTTGTCAAGGACCATTAAATAGCAAACCAAAGCAGAGCAAAAGCAAAACCTCCAAACACACACAGAACAGTGAGTTGATATGCAGGATAACCCCAAGGGCCAGCTGTAGCTTTTCCTTCCCCCTCTGTTTCTCTATTCATTACCCCGCCTGGCAGGGTTATTTGTATATCCTAACTTCTGTATATATCTCTCTATATGTAAAGGGTTATCTTGACTCATTAGAAGCAGAAATTTTGAATTCCTTAGAGATTTCTCTTGTTAGCCGGAAACTTCTTGTTGGTTTGCTGAAATCTGTTGATTTGGCAGATTTTCAAAGAATAAATGCTTTAAATATTGCTTGAGAGGCTTTGAAAATGATCTTGTAAAATCTCTGAAAAGAGCCTTTTATTACAAAGTGTTAATCTTTCTACTCATTCAGGACCCTTATTGTATATTATTTCAGAATTCCTCCCTTTGCCTTATCTAGCAAATCAACCGTTTCCTTCGAGTGGTGTGTACCACGCCGATTGTTTTCTGATTTATGTAGGTCTCTCTGTAGAGCAGCCTGCTTACTTTGCAGTGTGGAACGGGGAGCTTTCTTTGCGCAGAACTTTCAGGAGCGGGGCTTGATCATACACTTTGCTGCGGATGAAGCCTGAAACTGTAGTTCCCAGGACTGGGCTTCCCTCTGAGGTCCTCGCTTCTTAATAATAGTAATGATGATGTCTTTTCTCCAAGATATTATAAGTGTACATATTTATAAATATATAAAAGTGTAAGTCATATCTTCTCTAAGAAGCAAAGCCTGTAGTTTCTGTCTGTTTGGCTTTTTGAGAAACTCGAGCCTTCTGTGGAGGGAAATGATGCCTTGTACAAAGGTTTCTCCTCTCGTCACTTGTTAAATCACTTGCCTTTGATTGACTTTCCCAACTTTATCCAGAAAGAATAGTATGGAAAGAAAATGCGTGACCAGGCCAGGAACTGTGAGGCGCAGAGGTGGTTGACGCCCCCGCGCTCTCATCGCTCTCGCTTGGGAGTCTTCGTGGAGAACTTGGCTGTTAACACACCGGAGCTAGTGCTCTTCCGTGGAGCCACCACGGGGAAGAAAACCAGGACCAAAACCCAGCAAGAGCACGGGGTGTCCTAAGGACCTCTTGTTGATATTATCCATCATGTATTTTAACTATTATTAAATTAATTATGAAGGGACATTGAGGGAAACGTTGTCTGTCTTCTGTGGTAAATGGAATACAAGGAATTTTCAGAGACATGATGAAGATATTTCGTGGAAGAGTTATGTGGTTTCAAACAAAAGTCGTGTGTGATGCAGCTTTATTGAGGTGAAATTTACATGTTATAGAATCTACCTGTTGTAAATACAGTTCGGTGAGTTTGATAAGTTTGTACAGCTTTTCAGCCATCACCACTGCAGTTTTAGGACATTTCTGTGACCCCGTACCTTGGGCCCAGTTGTGGTCATGTCTGCTTCTCCCTCTAGCCTCAAGCAGACTTTGGTCTTTTTGCTTTTATAAGGTTCACTTTCTCTAAAACATTCACATAAACAGGCATCCTTTGAGATATAGTGATCCTAATTGCTTTGTTTTCTATGATTGCCTCTTTCAGTATTTGAATTAATTATCAAAATGAAAAATCTCATGTAATGTTACTTTGAAGCAATTTTAGAGCTTAAATAAACAAATCTCTCAGAATGATTTTCAAATGAGTTTGTATTCCATTCTTTTTCTGTCTTCCATCAACTATGCTTTATTTTCCTTTTTACCCGACTGGGTACTTAAATGAGTGTAAGTAGTTAGAAGAGAGAGAAGGCAAAAGCAAGCTGGCTGCTCTGTAGCTGCAGTGTTGTGTGTTATCCAGGAGCGGGGGCTGTGAGATGGACGGTAGCTTCCAGAAGAAGCCGTGGAATATATTTGTTTGACCTGCGATAACAAAGATTTCTTGAGACTTAAAATCACTGATTATAAAGAGCAAACCTTGATAAATTAGGGTTCATCAACATTAAAAAAAACTGGTGATCTAAATACATTGCTAACAGAATGTAAGGGCAAGGCACAGGTAGGGGGGAGAATCTTCATACCCGCCTCTCGCAAAGGCCCTGCTTACATAATGTATGCAGAATTCCTTTAAGTCAATAGAAATAAGGCAGGCAATTCAGTAAGAATGGACTAAAGATTTGAACAGGTACTTCACAAAAATAATACAAATGAGTGCCCGGTAAACAGGCAACAAGGTGAATTCAGAAATCAGTTGCCATCAGGACAATGCGAGCTCAAATTTCACTGAGGTCACACTTCACAGAACCAGGATAGCTAAGATTAAAAAGCATGGCACCACGTATTGGTGAGAATGAAGTGTAACTGGAAATGCCATATTGTGCTCAGGACAGTGAAAAATGGTACCGCTGGTTTCTGAAGTGTAAAATGCTATGTCTACTTCAGTCCATGCTTTTGGTGAACTAAAAAGCAGTACTGAAGGTTTGTGTATTTCACTGTATGTATTTTTTACCTCAAACATGCACAAAAACAAAGAAAGACAAGAGAATAGGTTTTAATCTTTAAAATGTGTTGTTGAACACTGTATCTTTACAATTTTCCTTCCCATTCTCCCTCCGGCACCCCTAACTTCCCTGCTGGCCTCCTACCTTACTACTTTTTGTTTGTTTGTTTGAATTCCTGCTGTGCCAAATATTATTTTAGGGACTGACAGTTAATTCAGAGATGAATAGAACAGAGTTCCTGTTCTGAGAACAGTCCATAACAGGAGTCAGACTTGCCACTAACCACTGTAGCCATGTGATAAATGCCACAGGATGGAGGAGCCGCTGTCCCAGGAAAGCCAGGCTGAGCCTCCTGGAGGGAATGGTTGTAGCTCAGAAAAGGCTGCATGCACAGGACTTGCTCCTTAGTGATGGTGGAAGGGTTGTCTGGAAAAGGACGACAGTGTATGCTAAGTTTCAGAAGTTCGCGACGCAGAACCTGAAGCACTAGAAGATGCTGCTGTCGCAGGAGGTGGTGAAATGGGCTGGTCAGCCAGGAAGGCCCTCACCTGTTGTGGAATCTGGACTTTATCCTGAGGAGGAAGGGGGTGGCGAAGGCCTTGGGTCATCTTGTCTTCCTGACTAGATGATGGATTCCTTGAAACCAGGGTGTGTTGTTTATTTTTGTGCTCTGTGTAATGCCGGCCCTGGTCCTGGAGTGGGTGGGACAGTGGGTGTTGATGGCGCTCTTAGGTTGTGGTAGTCTCTCAGTCTTGTGTGCTCGGTTCAGCCACACTATTAAAATTGAGTGAGTCAGAGCAGATACACTTTTGGAATGGAGGGGCGAGGATCTTACTACACCTTGGACATCGTGTCTCGGTAATCCCTGTATTAAATTATTGGCTGGCTTAATCTGTGTCATTCTGCTTACCCAGAATCCACCGGTGACCTCCGATCACTCTGAGGATAGAGACCGAAGCCAAGTCGCTTCCCCAGCTGCCATTCAGTGGCTCCAGTGCTGTTTACCTGTTTACTCTCTAGTTACCTCTGAGTTGTCACTTCACTTTCCTGGGGAAAGCTTCCCTATCCCATCTTGGCCTCAAAACTCAGCTTTTAGTCGTGGTCACCCCTCCTCAAGTGTGATTTGATTTTCCTTTTGCCCTTCCTGAGACCATGATAGTCCTTCTGCCCCTCCTGGGACTGTCCCCTGAACCTATCACGGTGATTGGCATCATATGGTAGATACTCATCAAAAATTATTTTTGGTTGCATGAATGAATCCTTGAGATAACTATCAGGAATATACTATTGTTTTGTCTTCCAGTGAAGAAATTGAAGTTCAGAGGTTAAGTCACTTGTCCAAGGTTGTACAAACAATAAGAGCCAGACCTACAAGTTAGGGTTGTCTACCAACAAAACCTCCCTCTCTGCCTACTCTGTAGATGGGTGACTTTTCCTGTCCGCATCAGTGATGTGATTCTACCTACCTGCTGATCAATTGGCAGAAATCAACTATACAGTGGTTAAGAGCATGAGTTCTGTATTCAATCTAGACTCAAGTTCTTTCTCCACTACTTACTAACTTTGTTGCCTTGAACAAGCTACTTAATCTATGACTGTGTTGTGGAAAATGGGCTAGCATTACCCACTTTATAGGACTGTTATGAAGATTGAGATAAATGAATCCATATAAAACTCTACTCTCAGCACACAGAAGGTGTTCAGTGTTTGTTAGCTCTTACTATTGTCGGTATGCATTTATTCCTTCCCATTTTCTTCCTTCTTTCTCCCCCCACCAACTCTGACTCCCTCTCTCCCACCCCCTTTCCCTCTTTTACTCCCTTTTTCTTTTCTTTTTTGCTGGAGATCAAACCTAGGACCTCACACCTGAGTCACACTTCTAGCTCCACGTTCCTTCTCATTTTCCTAGTGCAATCCAAAATTATATCCACAGATCCTATAGTAATTTTTAATCTTTTTCACACTATTAAAATTTTCTTTTCCAGAAACCACTTTCCTCTAAGTCCTAGTTCATCTGTGGTCTCTCAGTTTAATATTGGTTGTTTCTGTCTCTCAGCAGAAGTTAGCTACATTGAACAGCAAGATCAAATGCTGTTAATACCCTTTGCTTTGAATTTCTGGGTTTTAGGAGTCACACGTTTCTTCACACCTGTGCTCAGCAGAAACCGCTATCGTATGGTAAAGGATGTGCTATTAATAGTGCTGTCCTGCCTCTCACAAATCAAACACCTTTTCCCCAGACTAGGTAACATATTACTGAGCTGTTTGATTGGTTGACCTGACTGTTGAGAAGTGATTTATGTCACCTTTATTTCCTCCATTTTTCAATAGATGAAAGCACGTGTGACTTACAGGAAATTTAAAAAGGAGGAAAGGCAAGAAAACAATTACTTCACACGTACAATAGTTACATGCCAAAATTCTAACTTTTAAACATGTTCCCTCATAGCACAGTTTTCTGTAAAGATATTCCATCCCTTCCCCAGTTGTTCATTGTTGAAATCCTTACTGCCTAGATGTTTTTTTGAGGGGTGGGGGTTGTGGCTGAGGTCTTACTCTGTGAATGTGTGTGTGTTTCAGGGACTCTTAAAAGAAAATAGCGCCGGGCATGATGGCACATGCCTGTAATCCCAGCACTCAGGAGGCTGAGGCAGGAGGATTCCCAAGAGTTTGAGGCCAGCCTTGGCTACATAGTGAGTTCAAGGCCAACCTGAATGACATAGCAAGACCCTGTCTTAAAAAAAAGAAAATAGCAATTGATTTGTATTCAAATGATGAAAGAAATAACAATACAACTGCTACCTGTGCCAGGCATCACCACCTATTTAGTGGATGCTGCCAATCCTTGCAAGAGAATGACGAGCCCATCCTGGAGTTAGAGACTTAATGCGACTGGGAACTTCCTGGGGGAACTGACACGTCAGGCTCTGGAGGTGCAGGTGTTAATGAGATAGGGGCTGAGAGGATAACCAGAAGCAGGCCTGGCAGAGTACGTTGGGTTGTAAGTGGAAGACCTCAAGAGGCCCACTGAGGACCGGCTAATTAACTTTTCAGGCGATGTGGAAGTAATGGAGTTTTTGGAACTGGGAGCGCAGAACAGCAAAGGTGCTCTGTTGTCAAGGCAGTGACTTTAAAATATGGTCTCCGGTCAAGCAGCATCAACAATGAGTTGAAGATTTAATAGAAACTCCTCCTCCCACCTTGTCAGTGCTAGATGCTGCACACTTAGTGATTTAAGAAGCCTTCCTGGTGTGGTGCTTGCTTGGCTTTGAGAACCACTGCATCCAGAGAATGCTAGCTGTGCCGAGGAGGACGGCTCTGAGGAGTGTGGCAGGCCGGCCGGAAGGCGAAGGAGAGGGTGCGGCCGTGAATCAGGTGGGAGGGTTTCTCTGGGACCGCTACGAAGGGAAGACCAAGAGGTTTGTCAGAGAAGGTGTAATAGCACCTGAGTGCTAACTGGTGGAGCCAGTCTTGTGTATGTACTGGTCCGCGGCAAGCAGAACTGCAGAAAGCTCCCAGCAGCTCTTCAGGGGAGGGTCTACTCAGGGATCGAAATCCTTCTGTACCTTAATCTATAGCTTCTATGTCTTACCCTCAACTAGATAACTTTCCCAGTAGGAGTGAAAATGTACCAGATGCTCAATGCCGATGCTAGCATCGACTGTGGATTGAGTTCTTATTAAATGAGAGCTGCTCTCTAAGCACTTTACAGTCATTATCTTATTGTTGTCATTCATTAGTTACGAATGTCTGTCAATTACTTCCCATTAGTGTGGACTCTACGCTGTCCACACTATAAAATTAATGTTTCTAAACACAGTTGTGAGAGCCTAAGAGTCTGGACTCGAGTCAAACAGCTCTGGGCTTAACACGTAGCCCTCTGGTTTTTAACAGGTATGTGGTCCTGAGCAAGTGACCTATCTAATCTTCAGCCTGAATTTCCCCCGCTCTGTTACAACTTGGATTGTTATTACGCTGACGATGTAATAATGAGTGGGCCTCACGGGTCAGTGTGAGAACTAAATGAGAAAATGCCTGCGTGTAAAATATTAGGAAATACAAGTTGGGGATTGTGATAGCGACAGTGTCACACTCTTGCTCAAAACGTCACTGACTCATCTTGTTCAAAAGAATAGACTCCTTAGTTTGGCGCTGAGGCTCTCTACCAGTGTGTTGTGCTCCACCTCTCAAACCTGATGATCTTCTGAATAACTCAGTGCTTCAGCTGAGCTGGCTGTGGTGACCCTGATGCACCAGGTCTCTTACCACAGCCTGGCCTTTGTTTCTTTTGCTCTGTTAGTCAGCTTAACAAAACACCAAAGGTGATTAACTTACAAATAAAAGAGGGTTCTTTGGACTCACGGTTTTGGAGGTTCCAGTTCACGATCTGCCGCCCCCATTTTGGGGTCTGTGGTAGGACAGCATCGTGGCAGGAATGTGTGGTGGAGCAAACCCACTAACCTCATGGCCAGGAAGTGAAAAGAAGGAGCCAGGGTCTCCCAGTTCCCCGTGGGCCACGCTGTGGGTGACCGCTCTGTGGGCCCAGCCTCCCCCTCGTCCCCCTTATAGTGCCACTCTGGGGACCAAGCCTTTAGCATGGGGACCTTTAGGTCATTCCACATCCAAACTGCAACAGTTGCTCCCCCCCCACCCCATCGTGTCCTGGTCCTCCAGGGCCCAGCCTGAGAATGTCTGTGAAGCCCTGGCCAGCAGACCCTCACTCTTGACAGGATTAATCCTGCACTTCTGCGGTGTGACTGCCTTCGCTGCTCTGTGGACCCCACACAGCCACAGCAGTAGCTCAGGATGATCCTGTCCCGGCTGGCCACGGTCCCCCCATCTTCAGCACTTCCAGGGCTGTGCTGTGCTGAACGCCTGGCCCCTCACCAGGACTGCTGTCTTAATGGTAGTCACACCCCTTTTCAGGTTCATTTAAATATGTATTGGTGTTCTTTTCTCCTCTCCCTGATGATACTGTTAACATTCTCTACAGGAACAGCATTTGATCTCTGAAATACTAATTATCTTCTTTCTTTTCAGGATGAACTTGACCTTACAGACAAACACCGGGAAGCCATGTTTGCACTTCCAGCTGAGAAAAAGTGGCAGATATACTGTAGCAAGAAAAAGGTAAGATGTTCATGGTGTTTGTTATTGACTGGAAAATTACAGCTTTTGATTCCCTTAGGTCTCCCTTTTCACCGCCAGAACTCACCTCCTTATAAACCAGACTGAAAGGGTCATGTTGCGGCTTTGGTATTATGGGTGGCAAAGTGTTAGCCCCTTGGATGTTGCTTTTACCAGTATTTCATTGGACTCCCTGACACTTGTAACTGTTACTGTCATTATGTGCGAATGAGACCCAAAACAACACTGGCTTACAGGATAGAGAGGATCCCCCCCTCCCTACGTGCCCAGTTTGTACATGGGAGGCCCTCTGTGACCACCTTCTAACATCTTTACATTGAGAATCTCTGAGATGTGTCCTTGTCCTCATGGCCCAAAGTGGTTCTCCAGCCATTTTACAATCCAGACTAAGGAGGGGGAGAAGGAAGAGAGGGCACCACCCCTCACCTCCACTTTTTAGGAATTATGCACCTGCCATCCCCTCCCATCCCACTGTTGGGAGTGTAGCTATACCCCACTGCAAGAAACAGTCTTTGTTCTGGGCAATCACTGTAAGCTAGAGATCCATTTACCTCAGGAAATGGGGGCAGTGAAAATACCAAAACTCGTACTTCCTCGCCTCCATGCCACTGGGCATCACTCTGTACGCTGCATGTCTAGAAATAAGGTTCCTTCTGCCATCTCTTAAGCCCCACACCCTTTTTTTTTCTTGGACTAATCCTGTTCATAGCCACATTTCATCGCCTTCCCTTGTTTCCAAGAGAGACTCAAAGCAAGATGGGTGTGTGGGAAGGGTAGACTTAGGAGAAATGCTGCTGTTCCCCAGTGGGCAGCATATGCTGTGATCAATCACTGCAGGCCCAGGGAAATAGCAACAAACAGTAAGAACACACTAGTGTGTTTTAAGTCAGCGGCGTTGGTCAGGAAAACCTTCTCTTCCATGACAGTGTGCACTTTGGTAGCTCTGCTTGCCCACATGGCTGTCTCAGTGCCTCTGCCCCGGCTGAGTCTGTCACCAGGGACCCCTCCCCTTCCTCAGTGAAGACACTCTGGGGACCCTGCGCACAAGTCTCCCTGCCTCTCCTTAGGCCTCTGGCTCTGAGTCACCGTGTCTTACTCATCTCTAGTGGCTGACTGGACCACTGACTTGTCAGGAGTGTTATACTAAACAGCGTCAAACAAAAATTGAAAGCATATTTAATTTTCCATCTGAGCAGTGGTAGTTGGCATAAGTGTGTGTCAGATTTGGCTCCAGTGGCCTTCGCTAAGGGACGTGTCCAACTGTAAACTCTCAGTATTGTCACTGGGTTGCTCTCGGGTCAAACTGAGGTCTTGAGGGTCCTTGTCCAGTGGCCACCAGTCAGGTGTCTTCGTCCATCAGTGTGTCATCCTGTCCTCCTCTGCTCTTTCTCTTCGGACATGTCTTACCAACCAGAAACACTTTTCTCGAACAGATTGTCATGGCCCAAGAAACATACATAATACACTGGGAAAGAATTTCAGACTGGAAACACAGCGTGTTTGTTCAGTCCTGGCACTGATGGCGCTGCATGGTCTTTGGGAGCAGGGGAGTGTCCACTCGGAGAGAGAGAAATCCCCCAGTGCCTCGTGTGTACAGAGAAATTGTCCATTTCGGCTCATCCCAGTGCAGACTTTTTCCCTCAAAATTAGGAGATAATATAAAGTCGGGATTGAGAATATGCACTGGGGGAAAGGAAGGGGCATGAAAATGGGAGCAGCTTACTACGGGGAAGGTTTTCTTCTTTCCCAGGTTTTATTACGCCCTCAACAGCGACTGGAAGTTAATCATGGAAACTGCTGCTCCTTACGTTAGAGAAGGCAGACCCCGGAGAAGAGTGATGCGCTCAGGCTTGCACCTGCGGCTCATTTTTCAGTGTCCAGGCCAGCTGGCTCCCTTGTGAGCCTTGTCTCGAGTGCACGTAATGGGGTTGGTGTCTCGTAAGAGGGTGGACGTGGATGTGGCCAGTGACTTCAGAATCCCACTTTTGATGGCCGGGTAGGCCAGATTGCACAGATGTTGGGGAATGTATTTCTGCTAGCCTCATTCCAGCAGCTTGGATTCTTTGCATGATCTAGCAGTGGCATGGTTGAGTGGGAAAACCATTTGAACTCTTTAGGGAATCCCATGGGTTTATAGATCTTCTCACTTTAAAACGAACAGTAGCATTACTTGACTCAGGATTTTCTTGATTAGAACGTCTCACAGTCTTAAGATTATCCATGCCTATGGTGTGCAACTGAATTTGTGGGTACTGGAATAAACTGAGAACTGCATAATGAGTACGAGGATACAAGAACCCAGCCAGGAAAGGGTTTGATGTTTACCGCTGCAGATACCGTGGTGTCCTGAGGGGCAGGTTGTCTACTGTCAGAGCAGAGCAGCATGGTGGCCATCCTTGATATTAGGAAGAGAGTATTTTCCTTGAATATAACTCCCGTAGCTTTCTCAGATCTGGCTTGTCATCAACAAGCCAAACCCATCCATTTCTCAAGCTGAGGGAAAGCTACACCCAGGCCCCTTCACATTTTCCATCTTTCAAGATTAGAACCCGGGGCACTGCAAACATTCTCCCACATAGTGAAGCCGCAGAGTAAGGGTCTTCTGAAGCCAACAGAAACAGACCACAGGAGTTGGTGAAAGCAGCCTCTCTGTGTAAAAGTGAACAGAAGTTATGGGAGCAGACAAGACTGGAGCCTGTACGCGGGGCCGAGCTTTTCTCAGCCAGCTGCCTCTTTTCCGTCTTTTCCATCCGACAGAGACTTGAGACCTAGAAGCTGCTATCTGCTTATCAACTCTGTATTCATTTACAGGACTTCTATATCTAAGTCTCTGGTTGAAAACTCCGTCCCAGAGCCAAAATGAAAGCAGCAAATGTACGTCTTGGGCTAAAGTTAGTGGAAAGAAATTAATTGGAATTTTGCCTAATGGAGTAATCTGGGGAGGGTTGGAGAGGGACGCTGTGGCCTTGTTGAAAGTCCAACAAATCTGTAACAGTTACTGGACTGGTTGGTCCGCGCTGGTTTTTCAGAGACAGCAATCCATTGTCAAATTTTTAAACTCCTATGAAAGATCCAAAAAAGGTCCTGTTGTTTGGGTTGGGAGTATTTTCAAATAGGAAATGTTTGTGGTTCTTATCTTTAAAGGTAATTCCCTTTTTAGTTCCAATCACAACATACTCTTTTGTTTAAATGAGGTTTTTCCCAGTCTCCAGCCAGAAACTGCATCTGTTAACAATCTTTTGGATTTTAAACTGAAGCTTTTTAAACAATGAACCATCTGACCACAAAACGGCATCTGGCCATACTGTATTTACTTATTGTCAATGCGATTTTTAAATCCTGGGAAAAGTAAGGAGTGGTCTTCAGAGAGGTGAAAATAAAGTGGTGTATATACTGCACTCTGCCTGCAGTAAGCTTATCAGCACAGGAAGAACTTTTCTTTAATTGCTCTTCTTGACAGGGAGCCAGTATATTAGTTTTGTCCCTTAATCAGTCCTTGTAACTGTCCAGAAGATGCATCTACCCTTTCTCTGGGTTCATAGGGTGCGGAGGAAGCAAGTGGGGCTACAGACACTGTTAGCTGTAATGGTATCAGTATTTGAGGCAAAGATCAGGATTTGGTGACTATGCCTAATTTTGGTTCTTTATCTTTGATCTCTAAAGCCAAGGATTAAGTAAATAGTGTTAGAGTCTTCATTTTATATTTCTTTATGTTTTGAGAGCTACTTTGGGGAAGGTGAATTTCCACTCTCCTGCTGAGTGTGTGTTTGATTCTAGCTAAATTAAATCACTCAAGAATCTTGCCTCTCTTGGCTGCAGTTCAGCTGTTGTGTTTTCTGCAAACTGCCGAGCTGACCTGGTGCTAGGTGTATTTTGAAGGCATCTAGGGAAAGTGGCTGAAAATTAAGCTAGTAGTTTACATCGATTCTTCTTATTTGGTTTGTATATCCTAATTGGATCAATTCCACACGCCTCACCACCAAAAAGACTTCTCCTTGGCCTGTGCACAGGCACACAAAGATGAAACTTGCATTGTGTGTGGGCATCATGACGTGGTTCTTTCATTTCTTTGAGTGAGGGGCTCTCCTGTGTTTAGAGTGTAGGGAACCAGTAAATTGATCAAAACACAATTTAAGGAACATGTGCTAAAGCAGTGGAATTAGAGACAAAAAGCACTTTCAGTTTTCTGTGCAGCTGTCAGCAAACTAGCTAGAAAATGAAGAGGTGAGTGGAGACATCAATCCTGTAACTATTCCCAGTATCCTACTGGGAAGCTCCCGTGGTTGCTCTGGGAAGAGAGCAATGGCTGGCCTTTGGCTTGAAGATTTTACGGTGAACGTTTAGGTATCCTTTTCTTTCTTTGGTTTTTTTTTTTTTTTTTTGGTGGTGCCGGGGATCGAACTCAGGCCCTTGTGCTTACAAGGCAAGCTCTCTAATCACTGAGCTAAATCCCCAGCCCATCCTTTTCTTTCTTTAACTGTGTTTGCTTGAATATGTGGTAGAGTGAGCACTGGTTTTACAGGTGTCTACTCTCCTAGCTATCAGTAATGTTTTTTCAGTGCTTGGGCACAAATCCAAGGTCTCACGTGTGCTAGGCAAGTGCACGACCAGTGAGTTACACCCCAGCCCTATTTCTGGACTTCTTTGGAAATACCTGGTTTGGTCTCCTACCATAGAATTGTCAGCCTGCAGATGAATTCAGATTGGCTTTGTGTTCTTAAATGTTAAGGGATCAAAGAAAGCGGCAGAAGCCATCATGATGGAAATGAAACTTGCCTACCCTCCCTCTGGCTTCCTAAGGATGTGTAAGGGATGCCCAGAAGCCCCCAACCACAAGCACCTGCAGACTCTGTGCACTCAGGAAAACTCCTTGTGTTATCTGCAGTGTCCCTACACTGGGTGATGAGGCTTTGTATAGAATCCCTGATTTGAGCAGTCAGAAACGACAGACTTTAGGTATCTGGTGTCTCACCCAACGCAGTGTGTAGTTGGTCAAGGGCAAGTTGGTATGTGATTTACTGGCCGTGTGCTGAGTGCCTTCTCTTGGCCAGATTCTGAGGGTGGGTAGACAAGTAAGTCAGATTCCCCAGAGTGGATGGTTGTGCTAGGAGAAGCAGTAACACCAAGTGACGTCAAGTTTGTCGTAAGTGGCACAGTGGAGAACAGACTGGGGCTCAGAGGAAGGGGCGCCTGAGGCCACCGTTCCTCATCCACGTTCCTCGCGTCGCTAGAGACTGGCTCACTGCAGGGTTCGTGCTGTGCTTTCATCTACTATATTCTTTGCCTTCTGAGCCATATTTTTCTTTGTTTCTTTTGCAGTTGCTTTAATAGTCATATTTAGGCTCTAGACCTTACGATTGTTCCCAAATACAGTTTGTAAGGCTGTCGCGAAGTCTGTAAGAGGCTAACCTTTTTAGAAGTGAGGATACACTCTGAGGGAAAACTAAAGTAACTGAGGATTATTTAGCCTGGACACAAGAAAGCCAAGAGGAAGCTCCAGCACAGGCTGGTGTTCAGTAGGTGTGTCCCGGCCAAGCTGCCTTACTACCGAAACATTACCAGCTCCCGCCTGGTAAGGAGGAGCTGCTCCAAGCCCTCCAGTAAAAACCGCCCCGCCCCCACACCCGGCCTTCCCGCAAGCCCCGCCCCGCCCCGGTCTTCCCACGACTGGGGGCCTGCAGGGCTGGCTGGTTGCCCGGCACATCAGGGCGCTCCAGCTCCTGGTCCCACGCTGCATCGTGGTTCTCATTCACCGGTGGCCGTACCTTGCTGCTGAGTAAATATTTTGAACATTGATCTAACTATGAGACACCGATTGACCTACAGATAGTGACCAAAGCCATTTGGCGGTGTGTATGCAGAAGCTGCGGTGGTCGGGAGGCGGAATGAGAGCGGCACGTGAGGCTGCTCTCCACGGTGCTGTCTGTAAGACACAGTGCCCGCAGTAAACAGCTTGAAAGAGGGTGCTTATGTTAAGGTTCACGGCCCCAGCAGAGTCTCACAGCCAGTGGAAAGTATTTCCAAAGAAATTTTAATGGGAAACTGCTCAGCAGGTAATGTCACTGTTTAAAAAAAAGACATAAAACTGTGTAACTGGTGAAATCACAAGTTTGCTAAGGTTGTATATATACAGGTAGGGGGACAGACAGTTGTAGGTAGGATTGTAGGTGATTTACTTTATTTTTTTCATTTACACAAATATTTCCCATGTTTCTACAGTGCATTGATCTTCTCACCTTGAGATATCTTTATATTGATTGCAAAGGTAAAATGGCTTTAAAATTTACACAGTCTTATAATTAGTCAGGTTTTAGAGAAGTAGGACCATAGGACCGTCTTGGTGTCTGTGTGTCTGTCTGTCTGGTGTCGGATTTGCCCATAAGCCATCGCGGGCGCTGACTAGAGTCTCCGCAGCGCTGGGCTGGCAGGTGGGCAGGAAGACGCACACAGCGGGCCGGGCTCCCTCTGAAGGCTGCCTTCCTTGCCTTTTTCCCCACGACCAGGCGCCCCATTCCTCGGTACTGTCTGAGTGGGTCTGGCTGGTGGAGGAGTTTGTCCTGCAAGCAGCCATCAGCCCCACTAGATTCGAGTCAGGAAAATGGGCATGAGTGTAGGTGAAACCACATTTTAAGCAAAATTAAAATTCCTGCTCTGCCTAGAAAAGCAAAATCTTCGATGACTATTTTCAGTTTTGAAATAAGAGGATTAAAGAGTATTTTGAAATGAAAACATTGCTAATGCCATGTTTGCAGTGGAGGAAAAATCTTTTTATAGAACACATCAAGGGGCTCCATAAAACAAGCCAGTTTCCACAAATAAGTAACTTATTAGATGGAAGGGATCCAGGTTCACAAGTGCCCGTTCTGCCACAAAATCTGTTCAGAGTTGCAGCATTATAATTCAGTAGTGTGTTCTAGCCATACTCTGTCTGAAGTTAAGCTAGTAAAACAAATTCTCAGTTTTGGGGAGGTAATAAAAGAATATTTCAACACAGTTGCACATACTGTTGTTAGAGGTCTTAAACCTA
The DNA here is from genome assembly GCA_004026905.1 of Hystrix cristata. NCBI lineage: Eukaryota > Metazoa > Chordata > Mammalia > Rodentia > Hystricidae > Hystrix > Hystrix cristata. Next base: position 41,593 of record PVJO010004448.1, on the reverse strand, counting down.
ATCACCACAGCAGACGTTCTAGATTTTGATCAATTCGCATTCTCTGAACTTCCTATAAAAGAAAACTAATAAAACCTCTGATAATGTTTCCCTCCAGTCATGGCATAAAGTATGATTTCCTGATTAATTTTTGTTGTGAAGATTTTAAATATACAAAAAATGCAATATAATAAATATTTATAGCTAATAAATGCTAATATTTTGCAATATTCACCTCAGATTTAAAGAAAGAGAGAAAGAAAAAAAAGAAATAAACATTATAGATATAGTCGAAGCCCAGAGGTGACCTCTGTTTTTAAGGTGGGGTTTTTTCCTTGCCCACATATTTATTTCCTCGCTTTACATATGTGTTATAAACAAGATGTACTGCTTATTCATTTTAGCTGCTATATAACATTTCATTTAATGAACATACCGCAGTTTACTTTTACCCATATTGGACAATGCTTGTTTTTAGTTTTTTTGATATTATAACTTTGCAATGAACATTCTTGTGCGTAATATTCGGGAATTTCTCTAGGGTAGACACTTAGGCTTATAGTTACTGAGTTGTTTCAGATAAGTAATTTCATCTTTAGTTGTTCTCCAAAGTTATTGTAATAATTTATACTTGCAATAAACTCGTTGCCGACCATCTAGAGGGTTGGTCCTGAGGGATGGGAATGAGTATCTTGTGGCTCTGCTCAGTCGCAATACACAAGTTTGAGTGTTTCTGGTACAAGAAGCTAAAACTCTTCAGTTTCCCCATATGTCTCACAAATCAAATTGAAATAAAAATCACCAGAATAGAAAGTGCTCATTTACAACAAAGTAAAACCCCAAAGTTTAGCAAACGAAAAGCAGTCCATTAAAATACCCATAAAACTGCACAAAAATACAAAATATCACAGTGTTATATAAACTGGACAATTCCCTCAGAATTGTGTTTATTAGGTTTGATTATAAAGGAAACTGCTTGGTGTGTGGTTCAGTTTTCCTTCCCTCTAGACCTTTTCTCACCCTCAATTCTAGACCTAGGCAAATTGTGTTTCCATCTTTAGCAAGCTCTTGACTGATATATGTGCCTTCATGAAACACAGGAAGCCCCTCTGAGGCCTCTGCCATGTCCTGGTGAGTGACTAATGTGCAGGTGCAGAACCCACCTGTCTGCACAGACAGCAGCTACGCTGTGGGTGGAAACCATACAGTTCGTCTCTTCCTCCTCAAACCGGAGCCAGCTCATCTTTATCTTGAGCATCTCTTTACAGACGTTTCGAAAGTCTGCCCTCCTCCTTGTCTTCCCTGACTCCTCCAGGTATTCAGAAGTGAGGAAGTTTAACTTGCTGTCTCTCTCCCATGCCTGAATTCAGAGCTCCTCCTGATGTCGAGCCAGTTCCAGAATTTGAGGGTGTTGATTCATGTCTGTAAAAGCTTTGCTTTGTTCTTTACAGCTTTGTAGAGACAGCGAGCTTGCGTCTGTTGCATGGACACCATCTCTCTTTTTGTGCTCCTAAAGCTTGTGTTTCCTCAGTGAGTAACACCCCTTTACTCTGGGCCTTGCTTTCCCTGTAATAGGGAACACGGGGCTGGAAATGGGTGGATGCCCCTGTTTGTGATCACTCATAATCATGCTCAACGTTTGTATAGGACACACTTGATGGTGTGTCAGTCATAGATATCAGATTTCACACCTGTCCTGGAGCCCTCCATCTTCACCACAGAGTGCTTATCAACAGGGCCCATGTAGGATCGATGTTCTCAGTGTGTCTGCGAGGCCCACTGAGCCCACTGGCCAGGCCTGTTGAGGCACAGAAGTGCAGTTTCAGAAATTCTGCAGTTTATGGGCGTGGAATTTCTTTAGGCATGAGAACAAACTGCTAGAGCCCTGGGGAACACAGAATGAGTGTGCTTGGGTAATCTGAGAAAGTTGTCTTTGCATTTATGATGGACAGGGGTGTCACTGGATCTCGCAACTGAGAATCCACAAGTAGTTATCCACCCTGGCGACCGTCCCATTGAGCCCCAAGGTACACACAACACTTGAGGCACGCTGGACTAGTGCTTGCCTTCTGTCGTAGCATTCCTTAGGACTATGGCTTCTCGCCGTGTTAGCTGAATGGGCTACAAATAACATCAAGCATAGCTGGCAAAAAAAAAAAAAAATTATCTTGATTGCTAACTCTGAATGATTGGGAATAGAGTCCTGGAGAACTTTGAGCAAGATTCAGAGGTGACGAATATTCTCAACATGAAGTAGTACAGTAATTGATTAGCAATGTCTGCCATAACACATTGACGGGAGAATGTGGCATGTGTTTGCCTTCCCTGTCCTTGGAGTCAGGCTTGTCTTGTCTCCAGATATAGTTATATTTAAGTAGCGTATTTCATGTTTCCTCTTCCCTGGGCCTCTCCCTGCTTCTCAGCAGACTCTCCAGAGCCGCGGCTCCCACTTGCTTAGACAGCTTGCTCCAAACCTGCTTTGCTCCACCAACACTGGGAAATGAGTTTATGAAAGACGTCGGTAGAAGGAAGTGTCCCCTTCAGCAGAAAGATGAAAGGAAAACAAGAGCACACTTTCCCTGTGTCTGTCATATATATGGATATCTATATAGAGATAATATATGTTTGTAAAGTAAGTCCCTGACTTGTGAACAAGTTCTGTTCCAGGAGAGCTGTTTGTAAGTTGGATTCATTTGTAAGCTGACAGTGAGTCTCGTACAGTACCGCTGTGAAAGCTCGCAACTCAAGTGTTTATAAATTGGGGACTTACCGTATATGAATCATGTTCTTTTCACTAGTAACTCTAGCGTGTCTGATACTATTGAATCCATTTCATGCCTGGTACATTTTAGAATTTCTTATCTCTTAAAAGTAGGAAGAAGTTTTGTGCTTTCAGCTTAAGTTAGAATTTACCACTAATACTTATAATTTGGGGTTCTCAAAATTCCTTACAGTGCAAGAACCTGGTAATTTGTGGCAGTAGGAATGGGTTAGAGGAGAAAGTCCAGTGGAGAATCCCACCCTTAAATTACAGTGTCTGAAATTCTCTTTTCTTCTTCAGCGCAGTAGAGCAACATTTGACTTGAGAAGACTTAAATGATATCCTTTCATCTGTCCCCATAGATAAGGAAAACAGTTTGTTTGCTCAATATCTTCCCCAATGTTCTTTCCCACTCTCCGCATTTAGATACTTATGTTAAAGTGGCATCATCTAACTGATGCTTTTCTTTTTTATTTCTTTTGCCAAAAATGCTCATATTACGGCAGTAGTATAGAGTCCGTGATGTCTTAAAATTAGAAATCATTCATGACTCTCCTAGCAGACAATTAACTCTGTATTAGCATTTTTTTGCAGTCATCCTGAGAATGCTTCCCTGAGTGGAATATGCTTTTATGTGCTTACTCTTTCCCCTGATTCTCTTTTGAGTTTAATTACTATTTTCCAAAGGGTTCTATCTTGTTATAGCTCGTGTTAAGCATTATATTGCAAATCTTAAACACGCTTTGATTGTTTTCCCAAGAGCAGGTTACAGAACATCAAAACCTGCTTTACAACATTTTGACAGTCTGGTCTGGTAGTAGCAAATCTGGTAGCAAGATGTGAGGCAGCAGTGGCCATTGACACCGCTGATTGGATTTCCACACTGCAGACTAGCTTAGTGATGCGTGTCCACACATGTTAATTTACAAACCAACCTGACCCAACTGTACCTGGGTCTGTAGCCTTCTGTGGTGGCGTGTGGGTCGAGGTTTGACTCTTAAAAAATTATATTAAAGTCATTTGTCTCGTGTGACTGCACATTGCTGTCACAGGCAAAGCACCTGCCTTCAGGGAAATGCTAGGTTGTATCATTTCTGAAAATAATATTTGGAGAATGTTTCTTTTTCTTTGTCATAAAAATGAAGGGGAATTGTCATCTAAAACTGGCTTCAGATGTTGGAGTGGTATTGATTGAGTTTTTAGGTTTCAGTCATATTCCATGCTGTGAAGAACCTGCTGTGCTTTGCGGAAGGAGTGACTTGCTAAAACAAATAAATGTCTCACAGCTTGGGAAATGAACTGTGAAGTCTCACCTCTTCATTCTAGGTAAGGCTTGTGACTGCTTTCTTAGATACACTAGCACGTGAAATGCATTCATCCCCCTGAATTCTGAAGATGGTTTTTGAATTTCAAACCTATGAATTCAACTGGGGCTTGTTGAGGAACAAAGAGGGTGTGGAGCAGAGGGTGCCTGGGTGCTTCAGAAGTGTGGTCGTATTGGCGTTCCGTGTTGTTGCCACTGCTTCCCACGGGCCGATCACCTCTGTTTAGAGTGCCACTCTTCTTGCTTTTCTGGGGTCTGTGACTGGGCAGAACGGAAATGATAGCCGGCTAAAAAGTAGCACAGGCTGGATTTTTCATATGCTATCTCATTTCCGGCCATTCAGATATTTTTGATGATTTTATCAGTGTAAGTAAAGGTTGTGACATACAGAAAACATCAGTGTAACATTTTGTGCAATCAAGGAAGTGTTTCAGTGCATTATTTCTCAGTAGAGTTAAGGTGTGATTGCACTTCATCTTTATTTCAAAGTTATAAGGTACATTGCGAAACACGTGCTCGGTAAAAAGGCAGGAGAGCTTGGAGTGTTTCTCGGGACGTGAGAAGAGAGTAAAGTGTCAGTAGGAGTAGTTCTCATTCTTGGTGGTGACTCTTGCGTAAATTTAGGACCGACTGTTAGATTAGCTTGTGGAGTTAGGGCATCTGTACAAGTATTTAGATTTTAAACACCAGCAAGTCCCTGGGGTTTTCAGCAGACTGTGTGTCATTCGAACATGACATTTGCTCCAGACCAAACTGGGAGCAGCAACCAGGTAGAGTCCCTTTCTAGCCAGAGGGTCTAAACTTGCTCAGCTCGTGGCCGTGTCCGATAACTAGCGCAGGAAGTCTCTGTGGCATCACAGATACATGACCAGCAAGTTCCTAGGGCCGGTCCAGGATCAAGTGCTCCCTTCTCAGGAAGACAGAATGAAATGGTCAGGAGCTCAGTGGCCTCACGTAGACACTGATGCACACTGGAAACCTGCTGTGCAGCCTAGACAAGGCAACAGAAGCAGAAGTGAGGTGAAGGTGTCGGGATGGGGGAGATGTTCTAGAGAAAGAGCTGTGGGGATGTCTGTGCGTTTAGGTAGTTTAGTTATAAAGATCCTGGACCAGAGTATCAGTCATGTAGCAGAGTGCTGCGTCCTTATTATACCTTTATTGATTGTGAATACTTCATCCAGGAAATCTTGGTCGTGCATTTTTTATTCTGCTGAACTGCAGTCATATTAAAGTATGTGGGGGGGAGTATACTTAATATCCTGTCTGTACTCTCTACAGAGTTGTCTCTGCCTTTTGTTAATCTTTGAGGTATTTTACAAATCTGTAAATAGCTACCAAAAAAAGCATCAAACTGAAAGCACTTCAAATGATTCTTATCCATTGAAATGCAAATTGCATCTGGTGCAGTTGGTTGTTAGCGTCTTAATCTGTTTTTTTCTGTTTGTAAGTTTATTCCAACATTCACAATGCACATATGTGCCCACTCTTTGGATTCTTTTGAATTGCAACATCTTTCCAGTTCCCTCAGTTACTCATGAGTTCAGTAAAATCTTTGACATGAGTTCATGTCGTACCTTCACCTTTTAAAAGACCCTTTATCCGTATAGAATGTTAGAGAATTGATATGGGAACTGACGTGTTGTAAATGGTCTGAGGTCTTTAAGAATATTTTATTCTGGAAAATATGATAGCCCAACAGGAGGCTCTCAGTGGGAAAATTAACATTTGTGTAGACTTTACCAGTCTTCATATCTGCATGGATTAGAGAAGGGGAGAGAGCAGAGTGCTGCGGGTTAGAAGAGGCGTGAGACTTCTTGTGTCTGAGTGGAAGAAATCCTTGTGATGTGTAACTGACGAGTACACAGGCAGGGGCAGAGATAGCAAAAATGTAACCTGGAGGTGAGAAAAGCAGTACTCTAAAGAGGCTTAAACTTAGTCCCACAAAGTCTCGTGGAAGATGTTAAGCCTACTCCTATCCACCCATGTCCAAGTCTGTTGAAGATTTTTGTGTTAGAGCTAAAGCACCCTCCATCTTAAAATAACCTAGTGTTACTACCTACTTTATGGCCAACTTTGTTAAGAAAGGGATGCTTAATAAAATAAGGAAGGACTGTGCACGCTTGCTTCTTCCACTGCTTTTGACATGTGTCTTCCACCCTGAGTCCAAGTAGTGCTGTGGATTATCGGGAGAGGAGGAGCTTGTTCCCCTTCCTCATGAAGGAGATTTGGGTGAGAATCTTCTAGTCTGAGTAGAGGCTGTCTGGAACGAGGCATCAGTGGTACGCGTGTGAGGAGAGCTCTTCAATTGGAATGTAGATATGTTTGTGGGAGTTATCTTTGCAAATAGTAGACGTGAAATTCTGATGAACTTGTGGAAAATTTGAGCTTTATTTATGAACTGAAGAAGATAAACTTGTGCTGCAGAGCCAGTGGAAGAAATTTTGGCTTGGTAAAGGGAAGGTTTTTGGAGAACATAATCACTTTCTTCAAATGGTTTAAATATTTTCTGGGCTCTTGCTTCTAGGGGAGATTAGACTTGTTCTATGCAGTTCTCTGGGCAAAACTGAGGCCAGCAAGTGCTTGAAGCTGCAAGGAGACACCTCTCAACCCCGTGTGGGGCAGATTTCCCGACAGGTCATGACAGTGCTGGTTCTGTAGAAGCCTGTGGATGGTGGACCATTGGTTGGTGACCTTAAAGAGACCCCTGAGGGGAGACTCGGATTGGGGTGTCTATAGAGTTAATGACCAGTCATGTAGTTCTATGATGACTTTCCTTAAAAACACAGATATTTTATAGTATTGGGGAAAATGAGGAAGGAGGCTCCCTCTTTCTTCCACCATCCCAAATGGTAAATATGAAAGTCGTTTCCGCAAGTCATCCTCGAGTCTTTCTGGACAGATGACTGACATTCCGAGGCGGAGGAGGAGGTGGTGATTTCCTGGCAGGCGAAGAAGCGGCTGTTCCATAATCATACTTTGTGTAGGCCCAACCGGATTTTGGCAGCAGATGCACTGCTGTACAATTGCGGCAGTGGCCAGAAAACGTAACCAGGATTGGCAGTCCCCGCGACCACACGGGCGTCTCGAGATGTGACAGCAGAGGGGTTATTTTCCGAAACCACCACCCGCCTTCAGCAAGCTGCAGATGTAGACTAGTTCCTGCCCACTGTGAGGGGAGGGAGACAATCACGGGGTCCCAGGTCTGTGACCTCTTCCTCCTCCTCCTCCTCCTCCTCTCAGGGAAAGATGAGCAAGGTCGACGCGGGGGCAAACGCGGGTCTAAGGCACCTAATGCTGCTGTGCTAGTTTACAAAGCAGGATTAAACTGTTTTCAGGGAGCAGTGAGCTTGGCAAGAAGGTAGACTCTGCAGGCTTGCAAGTCACTGCTCTAGAAGATGAGATTACTGAGCAAATTCCAAACATTTTCTGGGGCAGTCCTAATTTATAGCTGGGATTGTGAGAGGTAGAATGGCTTCAGGGAGAGAGGGAAGTATTGGTGACCACATTAGGATTTTGATGTACTGCAGCCTCCTTGAGATCCAGGCTTGTGCCAGCAAAGGGGTCAGCAGACTGCTGCTGGTTTCCGACTCTGGTCACTCACTTGTTCTTTTGCATAAACGGTTACTCACACATGGCAGTGTCTGTCTGTGTAAGTATCATCCATGGCACGTTTCACACTACACAAGCGTAGAGTTGAGTAGTGGTGACAGACTCTCTGAAAGGCCTAAAACGCTACCTGTGTGGCCTTGCAGAGAGTTTGCTGACCCTGCCTGCCAAGTTTTTCCACACCTCGTCATGGCATCTTTTGAGAAGATGTTGTTTACACTAGTTTTGAGCTGGAGGGGAGCGTGAGCAGAAGTTACTGGCAAGGCTGCCCATGCAGTGTTTTCCCATTTCCCTCCTCTCTGTCCTTCCTTTCCTTGTGCTCGAACCTGGTCTCACGTTAGCACCCGTTCCCTGTCGTTCGCTTGAATTTTCTGAGGTGCTACGCATCATGGAGACATGCCCAGTGAGTAAACAGTTTTGGCCTGTCTACCCTTTTCTACTTAGTTTGCTGTAAAAATTCTAGGTGGAATGAGTTTATTTAACAGCTGTTGTATTCATTAGTGTATGGAGCTAGGCCCATGAAATCCAGAGTAGTAAAGACAATTTAATTCCATAAGGTAGCTATGTATTTTGCTCATCAACAAGAGATTGAATTTCTCAGTCCTATAAATTATCACAGTTAGTATCAATTTTCTAACAGCATTTTCTTTGCACATAAAACAGATTTTCATTAGTTATCAGTTGGCTGTCCCCTGTACTAGAAATCACTGGGTCTTACTGAAATAATACCTTTTTTCTGCGGTTGACATTCATTTGATGAAACCTTAGTATGTCATGCCGATTTTTGACATGATAGTAACAGTATACATTGGTCTTTAGTCAGTTCAGACAGTGAAAGAGTGTGTGTTTCTTTCCTCACAAATATTATCTGAGAACCTCACGGACTTGTAAGAGTGCGCGAGCAGACTTAGGGCTTTAGTTGGCTGAGTAGATGCAGCTTCAGCCTGTGATTTGTGGTCTGGCGAACAGCCGCGGAACGTGTCCTTTACAATTGATTGGCCTTTTGCACAGCCTATTCTGGGCCTCACTAAGAGCATCTTAAATGGAAGAAAAGCTCCATGGTGCTTTCATATTATTAATTCAGAAAATGATCCTATTAAGAAAGAGTACTGTGGTGATTTCTAAGGAAGTTATTTAATGACTTAGTTTTTTTTAAAGAACTTAATTTGTAACTATCCTTTGAGTCCTACTTATGTTCAGTCAAGAACTTTAGCTCCTACCAAAAAAACTCTGTTGCACTTCCATGTGTGTAATTTAGAAAACTTTAGCATCCTTTGGGTACATGGATCTTACCTGAAATAATAGAGTTTCTTTGTCTGCATAAACAGTAGATATTGGGATTAAAATGTGCTTTAGAATAGAAAATCGTGCAAGAGGTTAATGAAGAAATGTTTTTAATTATTGCTGTGGGGGGTGAAGTAGCGCCCAGGACTGCAAGAGAGAGACATCCCATACTGCAGATCTTTGATCTGTTTTGTATTACACAGAACAGCAGAAAAAGCAAAGCTCTTACCTGACAAAATCCATAATTCTATTTTAACATGAAAATAGTTCAAGTTCTTGGTAAGGTAAAAATTTGAAATGTAACAGAAAAATTGGAAAATATAAAGTCTGTTGTAAGTAAGCAATTTTCTCCACTGCTATGCAGTGGCAACCCTTAAGTTTTGTTGTATTTATTTCCAGAAATGTTTCTGCACAAAGAGTATACATTCCTTCCTACAGGTGGGAAATAATATTCTGAGGCCTCTTCCTCTAATATATCTGGTCATTTAAAAATACTGTTAGATAACTCTTCTTTGTTCTTTGTTACTGCTACATAGTAATTGATTTAATAGTTTCCCTCTCCATACATTCGTTTCCTTTTTATATAACTTGCTAATTGAAATAGTGCTATACTGAAAAAATTCTTTGTGATATGTTTATATATATATGTATATCTGTGCAATTTTAAGTATATAATTATAGGCTACATTTCCGAAAGCAGTTTTACAGGGTCAAAGGCAGTGTACATTGTAAATTTAATCAGTTACTGCCAAATTTTGCTTCTAAACTGGTTGCTCCAATTTTCATAGTCCTTGTAACAAGTACTTAGAGTAATTATAACTGGAGATTCTGGAGACAGTATCACCATCATCACTATAGCTAACATTTATTGAGCATGTTCTACATGTACTGTTCCCAGTGCTTTCCATGTTTGTATTAACCTTCTAGTCCTCACAGTGAGTGACCCTATGGGAGAGATACCCATTTTACAGATAGGGAAACTAAAACTGAGTCACAAGGAGGTTACTTAACTTGCCAGCCTGAAAGTCACACAGCTCAGAATTCCAGTGCATGTCTATTGAGAGTGAAAGAATTGAACAGTCAAATTGGAGGTCGTAGAGAAAAATGACAGTGAAGTAAGAGACAGAAGTGCAGGACATAGCTGTGCTGTTTACCTTGGAAAAACTGAAAAATAAGAATCAATACAAAATGTATTCTTACGGGGAAAGGAAGAGTGATGTTGGGGCAAACAAATGCACTCTTGTGTGTTTTAAAGGAGATGGGGGAAGGCCTCTCAGGAGTTTTTACTAGCCACTAGCCAGAGAGTTAAATGAAAAATGTACCATTTCAAAACAAAGTGTTCTTAGACATCCCTGTACTGTACAAGTTCACTTTTCCAGCAAACCCTTCTCCCCAAATTTGAGATATTGGAAGAAAAAGTTGAAACAGTGGTCAATGCATACTGCAAGATAAAAGCACAAGCAGATTGTTAAGGATCAAGTCCATCTAGCAGGAAATCCTGTCCGTGAATATTCTCTTAAAGATGTCTGTTGACTTCTTAAGGAAATAGAATTGGATTAGAGAAGTTATAAAGTAAAGAAGGTTGGAATCCACACCCCATTACCTTGCAAACAAAGTAACTTGAAAATGAACAGTTTTTTGACTGCGAGTCACTGAATAGCTTAAATTTTTTAAATTATTAATGTTAAATATTAAAGCATCAGGGGCTGAGGCTTTAGCTCAGTGGTTAGAGTGCTTATCTCGCAAGTGCAAGGCCCTGAGTTCGATCCCCAGCACACACACACACACAAAAATGTAAGCATTGAACTAAGTGCAGTGCACCTTGTATTTTCTGTGATGGCTCTCTTCTGGAGGCATGTAGAATCTTAGGGTTTTTAAGGACTTTAGACACAGTGCAGAGAGAAGAAAAGTGACTCCTGAGAGATCCAAACTTGCCCAAAAATATCAACTGAGTAAAAACTAATCTCTGAAATTCCATCCTCAGATGGCCTATCTGGTCATTTTTCTACTATACCATCTCTGTAAAAATATGTGATAATTATAAGTAGTCTCAGAACCAAAAATCAGTGGAAATTTTAATAACATAAATTTTGTTCTAGTTATCTAACTGACCTCTTGAAGAGAGGCCTATAAACTCAAATGTTTATATAACATTTTCACAAAGAAAACTAGATTTTAACGTGAGTTACCCATTCTGTAGGTAGACTGAAAAGAGCATTTAATGCAAATGGCAACCTTTGTATTCACATAGCACTGACTTTCTTTGCTCTAAGTATCACCACCTGTTGCCAACAGTCTGTCTTAAAAGAGGGAAAAAAACTTTTTTAAGGATAGAATGAAGCCAATATTTTTGCTTAGAGAAGTTTTAATGGAATGGATGAAGGAGGTAGCCAAAAACAGATTTAGATATGTGTGATTTAAGGTGATATTTGTTTGCAATTCTAGTGTCCACGACTGCTTGATGTTAGCAGCTAATTTTCAAGTGTTCTCACGAAATCCCCGTGAAAATTGCCTTTAGACTAAGGTGTGTAACAGAAAGGAACAGGCTAGGGAAAGCTTTCTAACTGCTGCTGGTAGGCAAGTGTATAAAAACGTAAGGCACTGACAAAGGAACAAGGGAGTTCAGAATTAGAGGTAACCTGGATTAAAACATCAGACCTTAGAATTATGAGGTGTAGTGAAAAAATACAGCGAAGGTTTAAATTTTTAAAAATTTATGACAGTAAAAGACACATTGGCATTAATCCCCCTCCAGAATACACCCTCTCGCTTCAGATACACTTATTCCATCCTTCGTGTCACTTTCTGAAGCAGTTCTGGAAGTCCTCTTTCGAGAGTGTCTTTAGTTGCAGTGTTTCGAATCCATTCCAAACATTCACCTTTCACAGTCATCCTGACGTAGAGGAAGAACCAGAAGTTGTGTGGTGCCACTTCTGATGAACGAGGTGGATAGTGACACACCGTAATGATTTTAGGATCCTGCATCTCGTAAGGACACGAAAGAGAAACTGCTTCAGAAAGTGGCACGAGTGATGGGGTGAGTGTGTTGGAAGTGAGAACTATTTTGAGGGAGATGAATGACTATGTGACCTTTACTGCAATAAATTTTTAAAATGTAAACCATTGCCATATATTTCGATCATACTTTGTATATTCAGAAACGTTGAATGTAACAAAACTAGCAATAGAGATTTAGAGAAAGGTGAACTCGTTTTTGGCCACTAGTCATGTTTGCATTCTATTCTTGTGAAGTGGTTAAGAATGAAAGCCAGCTTCACACTTAATGTATATTGCTTGTGATTAATCTGAGCTCTAATATTAGGAGAGAGCTTGCCGTGATTCTTTCCCACCATCTCTGAATTTCCAGCAATCTAACCTTCAGCAGTGACCTGTCCTCTCTTGTCTCTTGTTTTCTCTTCAGCAAAACTGGTATTTAAAAAAAAAAAAAAACTTCTCTAATAGGATAGACTCAAGGAAGGGTAAGATGCTTAGACAGTGGCTGACACATAGTAAGCGATGTAAGTGCCGGGTATTCCTTTTGCTTCTGTTACAACGAATACATTTGTACAATTTTATTTATTTTTCCACTTGTTTTTTTAGAACAAATAAAATTGAGACAGATGCACAAAGAATAATCCATATTAGAGGCTTATATGAGATCCAAGCATCCTCAGGGAGATTGTATGTCTTAGGACAATGTCTCACTGTCCAGTGCTATTAGGAGACCACCTGCCCACCTACCCACCAAGAGTAGTTCATTCATCTCTTTCTGGTCTGTGTCTCTGCAAAACTACCGACTCTTAACAACCACACGAAACAGGAGATGCGAGTTTCGCGTGGCTGCTGAGATGCACATTTGTATGGAAGAACCAGGACTGTGCAAGGGGAGCTGGTAATGGTTACCAGACAAGCTCTGCCCCGCCCGTAGAGTCATAACAGTTAGTACGTTTACAAGATGCTTCCACCTACTTTAATGTGTTTGATTTTCTCAGCACTGTGGCATGTGAAATAAAAAAGAAGTTCCAGCCCCTTATTTTGACTGCAGTATCTGGATATACTCTTAACCTATTTGCATTACTAAAACATTTTCAAAGTGTAACGTTTACTGTCTGTGCCCGAGTCTTCAGCTTCTAAAATGGTCTCTGTTCTGTAATTAGGACTGTTAAGCCCACGCAGACGGGCTCTTGTAGGACCTTGGACAGGGGGCTTGATTCTGCTTGTTTTGGAAGTTTGCCCTGTTTTGAGGAGAAAAGAAAGGTCTGGCACCTTCTATTTCATTTTATGGATTCAGATGCCCCCGAATATCACCGTGGGCTTCGGCTTGTTAAATACCTTGGTAACAGCAGGGCTTTGCTGATGTTAATGACCCTTTTTAAGAGGAAAGCAGAGTTCAGTGTTTATACTCCCACTAAAGCTATTTTATTAACATGTTAAATTATAATCAGAGGCTATTCTGAAAACTCATCAGACCTAAATGATGGACATGCAATCCAGTCCACCTTTGAAGCCACCGCAGTAGCCTTGTCCCTGTCATCTGGCTGTCCCCTCTGCAGATGGAAAGCACACAGCCGCCTGAGCTGAGATGCTGGTTACTGGCAGCTTTGGAGGGGTGTAAGCAATAGTTGCTTTGCCTCCCTGTTGTGACTTCTTAAAAAATAGTTTTGAAATTGTATTTCTTTTATCCCATCCGAGTAGACCGGCCCGGATCTGCTTAGAGAAAGTCTTGTTTTTTGTTTTATTTTTTCTTTGGTAAGCATAGAGGTAAAATTTAAACAGTGCTACCTTGAGACCGCTCTCCCAAGGCCTGGGGTTCCAACCCCAGCACACAGAGCTGTGCTAAATGAGATGCCGGGCCAGGTAGAAACCTCTCTGTCCCCCGGAGCGCCTATGAGCAGACACTGTGTCTTCCTCTGCCAGGGCGCCGGGGTATCGATTGGTCTAAGGTGCCCTCTAAGTGGGAAGCTTGAGAATAGCTGAAATTTTCCTTTTCAGGTCTGTGGATCATCCACAAAACCTGTAGCCACACAGACATGCAAAGATGCGCAGAAATCGCAAGCACAGCGCCGTTTTTTGACGTTCTCTGCTGAGGGCAGCAGAGCCGCGGTCAAGTGACGTGTCTTGGAGGCCGGGTTTAGGACGGCCCGGATCTCCGTCTGCCGAACCGGGGGTGGGAGCGGCTCCAGGTCAGCTTCGTTTATGGATGCAAGACTAGCTGGGGGCTCAGGAATGGGACTCTTGAGTTTCTCAGGTCTTGGTTCTTTTCAGCTCCAGCACCCTGCATCTCCTCCCAGACTCCTGAGCTGTCCCAGCCTGACTCGTGCACATTCATTTTATTACCTTCCATTCTGTGCCAGGCATTATTCTGCCTCCTTGTCTGAAGCAGTGACCTAGTTAGGGCCACATCAAATGAAACCCTACTTAAGAATTTTTACTGGGTGCTGGAGCCCGACTAAGCTAACTGAAAAGCGCTGCTTAACCACTAACTGTGTCCCGTGGTCACTTTCGAGGCCAGTTTCCTTCTCTCATGAATTCTACCCAGACGGAGCTCCGCGGCACTGTCCTCAGTGTGGCTCAGGACCTGGCCGCCATTCGTGCCTTGCTTGCTTGTATTGTGTCCCTGAAGGAAAGCAGCTTTAGACCGTAGTGTGGCCGAGTTTCCCCTTAAATTCCCCCTTCTCCATGGTTCAGAAAATGTCCCCTTGTTACGCCTGGTGGAGACTTCAGTACTCTGGAAATTGGATTGAGAAGACCATCCTAGCCAAGTACAAGGACCAGCGAATGAAAACCAACATTTGAAAATAAATGTCTCGGGGTCGCCTGCTTTAGTGTATTTGAGTAGCTCGTGCAGGCTGTTGTGTAGCTGCTCTGGAAGTCAGACATGATACTGTGTGCCCCTTTAGTGATGATCACCTTTTCTTTTTTTTTCTTTTTCATTTTTAGGACCAGGAAGAAAACAAGGGAGCTACAAGTTGGCCTGAATTCTACATTGATCAGCTCAATTCCATGGCTGCTGTAGGTATACTTTATGTTCTGTGACACACAGTTAAAAATCCAGCACCGAGTACACAGTTGCACAATAAATTCAATTGAGTAAGACCTACCAAATACCTTTCCAAACACCAGCTGAGACACCAGTGTTGGAGGGAAGAAGTGGTACTTGGCAAAGTGATTTTTCTAGTATATTTTAAAATAAAATCTACACACACTAAAATATAATTAGCTTTAATGTTATAAGAGGAAACATAATCTGGAATCTGGCCTGCATTCAAGCTGCAAATGCTCTAAGTGATCATATGGAGCTTTGCAATATTAGTCTAAAAGTTGGTATCATTCAAAAATTGTATGATTACTGTTCCTTCATTATATTCCTCCCTTTCTCTTTCTTCCTGGAAATTGGTTCCTTCTTGGCTTTTCATTTTATAGGGGACCAAGATACTCTTTTCTCATCAAATAAGTAAGGAATCCATAGAGAAAGGGGATTAATGAAAAGACACAGTAATAATAATAGTGCTGAGATGTCTTTGGAAAGCCTTGGTACACGGGTTTTTGGTTCAGTTGTTTAAAATGCATTCTATAGTATCTACAGTATGAATTCTGATCACTTTGGTGTCTCTATGATGTCAGCATTCCAGGAAGCGTGAGGGGCATGTGTTGATCACAGCTAAAACTCACAGCAGGAAATGTTGTCCTTGGTGTCTTAAGTCCTGTTACTAAAAGTTGGTAAAAGTTGAAGGCCACCCACGGTTTTTGCCACAGTGGGTACACTCCTGATTTTAAGAGTCAATCTGTTGTATTCAGCGTTGAGTTTATACTATCCAAGTTAGATAATATCTTCTGTGATATTTTCCTCCACCTTTTTTTTTTTGCCTTCCCCTGAGTTCTTGTGGACAATGAATTTCCTATCACTTAAAGAAAACATTTTAAATTATCCAATACTTTGCTGCTTCTGCTGCTGCTGCAAAAGTTAAAAAATTATTAGGATCTGTGACTCATTCATACTTTTGCTAAACTTTGAGAGGCCTTGATTTTTAGTAACTTCTTTGCTAGCTCTTTCGTTGAAGATGTGCCTGCTATACAATGACAATGTAGTAAATGTGGACAGGGCTGTATAAATTATAGGAGACTACATTTTTTGCCTGAAGAGTTTCTAGTCTAAGAGCGTAGAAGAAGGGACAGAAAGTAGCCGCCAGATCCTTCTTACTGGATGCGTTGTGCACAATGCCAAAGGTGAGAGGACGTGCACTCAGCATTTGCGTGATATGCTGAGAGTGTGATGGCCACAGGGATCACTGTGTGTCCACTCAGGCGATAATGGCTGAGAGCCGTTTAACATTTCTTGCATGGTAAGACTATTTTGTGAATTCTTGTTTACATAGGAAAAAAGAGCTGTCAAGCTGACTGTCTCTCTTTGTAATTAAGTCAGCATTGTTTGATGTGTAACAAGAGAAATGCCTTATTTGTTAATGAATTCCTCGGTATAAATGGAGTACTGAGTACTGTGGACCTTTCTGCCTTCGTACACTGTGGCAGCTCTGTTGATCTGGCCCGTAGAGTCTTGATGCCTGCCTGGTCCGGAGCAGCCCTGGCTCTTTCCTGAGACCCTTCATCTTCTGAGTACCCTTTCTCCTCCTTCCGGCTCCCGGGATGACTGCTTGCTGTATTTTTAAGTGGTCTGCGTTTGAATTATCTTTGGATCCTAATTTGAAGTCCTCTCCCAGGGCATCAGAGTCTCTTAGATTGTGTAGGTGACTTGGCTGTCCTTTGTGTGTCAAGCACCTACCAGCACTTTCTGATGGTCCTTTTAAGGCTGAGTCAGCACTTTCCTGGGTTAAAGGTAAAGGGCACAAACTGACCATGAGCTCATGAAGGCTGAGAACTCCTGCTGCTTAGAGGAACCGGGAGCCGTAGGAGACCGCCTGGGTCACATCTTCTCCTTTTGTCACTGTAGCGGTTGCCACAGCCTTTTTGCTTAGCTCCGGCCGATCGCTCTCACTCTGTGCTGGAGCGTTCCTGACAGTGCACAGCAGAAGCCCTGAGACATCGTGCCAGGGGATTGGCGGGACCCGCAGCCCCTCCAGGTGCCTTGGCGTCTTCGGCTGTCTGCTTGCGGAATGTGCAGAGCAGTTGTCCACGTGGTCATTGTGCGTCCTCTGCAGCATCGGTGGCAGCTGCTGTGACTGAGCGTGCTCGTGTGGCGGGCAGCGTGACAGACATGTTGTCTGAAGTCCCTCTGCTGCCAGTGCTATTTATAGACTGGGGGTCTGAGACTCAGATGAGGGTTACCTTGTCCAGGGTCCGCTGGTTAGGAAGTAACCGCCCATTTAGGAATTTAAACCTACCAGTCTGAGCCCAGAGCGCCTTCCCACCTGCCTGTGACTAACTGGATCCTTAAAGCCTTCGCCACATCAAAGAGGCCTGGCGATCATGCTTATGCCCTGCCACCCCCACCCCGCCCTTCGGGCTGCCTCTGTCTGTCTAGGGCTGGGCGTGGGCACCTGGGTTTGAAAGCCTCAAGAGTTTGATAAACCGTCCAGGTCAGGAACTGCCGCACTCACTGCTCCATCTGTGGAGCAAGTTCAGTTCCCGAAGCCTCGTAACAAGAGCGCTTTGTTCTTTAAAGGACCCCTGAGTGACATGTTGGCTGTTAAAGAGTAAGAAGTAGCACAATAAAGGAGCGCCGCCAAACAGGTTCTGAAGGGTGTGGGCTTTCTCAAGGTAGAGGATGAAGGAGTTCAGTGTGCCAAGTGGGAAATGTTTCAAACTGGAGCTTGGTTTCAGACCCTCAGGTGCCACATGCACAGCTCTCTCTGCCTCTTCTGTGTACCACGTAGCGGCTCTGGGTGGAAGCTCCTCCAGCTGTGTGTTTGTCGCCTTTGCCCTGTTCTTGTGTGTGCAGGCGCTTAGGAGAGCATCCAAGCTGCCTTCACCAGGCCTGGGCTGCTTATTCAGTGGCGCTCACTGACGTGGAGCACATCTTCAGAAATGGAGGCATACTGCCCTTACATAAAGTTTCAAATTAAACCTTTCTAAATGTGAAGCATGAAAACTTGAGACTTCGTAAAAATTATTTTGAGAAATTGCATTAGACTATCAGGTTCATCTGTATACCTTCACTTTTCTTAGCTCAGTAAATGCACTCTTAGATCTAAATCTAATTGCATCATATTCAGAAAAGGTTTGGTCTCCTCTGTTTTGAGAGAAAGGTAATACTCCTTATTTGGGGAAAGGAAGTTCCAATTTAATTTTACATGCTATTTCACAAATCTCCCCAAGTCTGCTAGGAAGAGAGTTAATGTAGTCTACCTTTATTCAGCTATCCAACCCTCTCCAGAGTTGCTAAAAAGATAAATCTATGCATTTTTATTTTGTAGTATTGACCCACGATAAAATGGGTAGTCTTTAATTTCGAAATAGTTTTGTGAGATTAAGTTTAGGAACAAGGAATGATATTCATAAAAGACTTAATTCTGAGCCGCAGATTCAAAGTGATTGCTTAAGAGTCCAAATGAGTTCAGCTGTGCCATTGAGGATTAAACGTCCTTGGCCAGATTTGTGCTGAATTTTCTAGGGACTGGGTCGCACAAAGCACTGAAGGGTTTCATTGGCTCTTTCTGCACATAGCGCCTTCCTCCACTCTCCCCTGGTGACAGCTGTCCAGATGCATCACCAGCAAGAGGACAGCTTTAGCAGAAACAATAACAAGTTAAAAAAAAGAAAAACCTCTCCTGGCTTTTATTTCAGTTGCCATAAGTGACAGTGATGTATTCATGTGCCTCAGGCTTTACCCCTCTCATTATGTTGTCAAGTTTAGGCTTTAGCATTTAGTTACTTCATCAGCATGATGTTGACTTAAAAACCAGAGTCACCCTTGATGATGACAGAAAGGGAGAGACGGACTGTTGAGACCCATGGATGAGTTAAGCGTTTCGTTTTGTTTCTTTCTGTGCTGTCACCTTATTGTTTCCCAGTCAAGCCTTTTATCAGAAATTGGTAAAGGCTTAAACAACTGAGACCGGACAAGGATGCATTCAGAGTAGAGTGAAGGAAAGGAAGTAGTACCTCCGAGGGTGGAGGCTCCTGGGACGTGAGACTGGGGTGCTTTAGTGCAGCTAGGTGGTCATCAAGAGACACAAAGTAGAGAGAGTATAGACCTTATTGGCATTCATGGCTTTATCATGAATATCATCTGATCTTGCTCCTGCAGCATCAGCATTGCCTGGAAATGTTTAGATATGTAGCATCCCAGGCCTCTCCCCTGATCTACCAAATCAAGGCCCACATCTTAACAAGATCCCTGGGTGATTTCCATAGCCACATTACAGTTTGAGAAGCTTCGCTGTAGCAGATCCCTGGCTGGTTTTTAAAACACATTCTCACAAACACTCCGTATCCTGGTTTGTCAATGATGTTAAATCATTTGAAAAAGTTACAACATTACTCTGAAAGAAGTATCCGTCTCAATAGCAGGTCCAATGTAATTACTCCTTTAAAAATTAATTTGATATAATGAGATCATTTTGTTCTCAATAACATGTCAACTGAGAAATTGGAAAATTGCTGCCCACTTCCTCTGTTTGGTAGTATGATAGTGTTAACTTTAACTTCTACAATGTTGTACTTAACTACAGGCCCTATCCTCTGTCAAATGTAAGTAGTAATGTCCACATTCAGGTGTAGTTATAAAATAGTTATAGAAATACCCTGGTAACTTAGTCTTTACTAAGATTTCTAGATAGTTCCTTAAGTGTTATTTAAAATTTGAAAGACCTAACTTATAGTAGAGACAAAAAAATCATGAAGTTGGTGGTGGTGTTGCTCTACATTTTGATTGGTAGTAAATTTTATTCATAAACTTAATGAGTTTCTATTATAATGATAATAGCACATAATCTGTGGCTTGTCTTACTTGTACAATGATTAAAAAGTAGAATGTAAAGAACTAACTTCTGTTTTCTCTGAATAGAGAAAATCTCTGCTGGCTTTAGAAAAAGAAGAAGAAGAAGAGAGAAGTAAAACTATAGAGAGTTTAAAGACAGCACTGAGGACAAAACCCATGAGGTACTTTGTCCCTGGACTACATGTTCATCTCTCCTTTGTCCTTCCATCCTCCCGCCTACTTTTCTGTAGAGGTCAAACCTTCTAGGAAGCTTTGAATTTGAAGCATGCAACTGAACCATGGTTGAAGTATTTTAATCACTGAGCGTTTTATAAGTTGACTTTCTTCAGTTAACAGATAACAGATAGTAACTAGGATAGCTAAAATAAAAAGGACAGAGTGTAATAGTTTGGGTAGGAATGTAGAAAATTTTGGATCTTCATTCATTTCTATTGGGAAAGTAAAATGTTGCAGCCACTCTGGAAAAGTTGGGCAGTTCCTTGGAGTATGCAGTATAGTGTTATCATATAAACCAACAGTTTTGCTCCTAGATGTATAACCAAAGGGAATGAAGGCATGTTCCCCCCAAAAACATGTGCACCAGTGTTCATATCAACATTATTCAGAATAGCTCCAGAGTAGAAAGAATCCACAGGTCCATCAGTGGACGAATGGATAAGTGAAACATGATGTTCACACAATGGAATATCTTTGGCTGTAATAAAAGAATGAAGTACTGATACATGTCACAATGTGGAATAATCTTGAAAATATTCTGCAGAGTGAAAGAAACCAGTCACAAACGACCAAATATTATATGATTATGTGAAATGTGTAAGAGCCCAATCCATGGTGACAGAAAGTTAGATTAGTGGTTGCCAGAAATGGGGAAAAGGGAAGGAAAAAATGTTCTTTGGGGGATGATTAAAATGTTCTAAAATTAGTGTTGATGGTTGCACAACTCTTAGTCTATTCTTAAAAACACTGAATCGTATATTTTAAAAGGGTGAATTATATGGCATATAAATTATATGACAATAAAACTATTACTAAAAATAAAAGATGGGCAGGCCTTCTGGCAGTAGTGATTCATTTCTGTCTGGTAATCAGCTTTCACCGTGTCCCTCCTCCACCTTCAATTTCCCTTAAGCCTTTAGGATTTGGTGAGATGTTGGGGAGTTGCAGATACATTTCATTAGCACAGGTGCTATGAATGAAGACAACTGGCTTAACCAGCTTGACTGTATCTGGGTCATGTGGGTGGGTGGAATGGCTTGGAAATAACGATTGCCTTTCTTCATTTGATGATAAAATGCAAACTAAGAAAAACCTACTGATCATCACTGTACAGTTGTATGATAGACTATCATCAGTAAGTAGATCAGCGTTCTCCTCAATGTGTTCTGCATTCTCGTACATTAGTATGAAAAGCTAACTAGGAAGCATCTCAGGTAGTCAGATGAACAGATTATATGATCTCTAGGCTTTGACTTTATAGTGAATGTTATACATATTGACAAAATTAATTTGTGGTAATAAAGTATTGCTTTATCTGTTTTATGTATTGGAATTCTGTGTAACATGTCATATAACAGAAGAGCTTTGCTACCAAACCTTAGGGATATAGATGATCATTTGTTTGACAAGCAGATATCCTGGAGTTGAAGGATGCTCTTGGATTGATAGGGTGCTGGGGTCAACAGTCAGCACACAAAACACAGGGGAGCTGGATGCTTTGGTAACTTTGGTCAGCAGATGGTTTTAACTCTTCAGGAATGAAGTCTTCATTCACCAGCCCCCCACACTGCCTTCCACCCCCATCCAGGCTTTCCCAAGGGCTGTTGCAAACCCCGGAGGTACTTAAGTCTGATGCACTTCTCTTCGTGGCAGGTTTGTCACCAGATTCATCGACTTGGACGGCCTGTCATGTATTCTCAACTTCTTGAAGACCATGGACTACGAGACCTCCGAGTCTCGAATACATACCTCTCTCATTGGATGTATAAAGGCACTAATGAATAACTCTCAAGGCCGGGCTCACGTCCTGGCGCATTCTGAGAGTATAAATGTAATTGCTCAGAGTCTGAGCACTGAGAACATTAAAACAAAAGTGGCCGTGCTGGAAATCTTGGGCGCCGTGTGCCTGGTTCCCGGGGGCCACAAGAAGGTTCTACAAGCCATGCTGCACTACCAGAAGTACGCCAGTGAAAGGACGCGCTTCCAGGTGGGTGCCTTCTCCACACACCGGTCTCTGAGTCTTCTAAAGTCTCCATAAACAGGTGCCTTTTGTGGCCCCTCACGGGGACATTACTTGAGATTTCTCCCTGAGGTGATTACTTACACTATAACTTCAAACCTTCCCTTCTTCCTCTTAGGTTTAAGTGCCAGAAAGTAGAATACTTGTTTCTATAGTTCCAGAGTCTGGGGCCTTAGACTTACTGAACTTGAGAGTGTGGCTGCAGACACATTATATAGCACACATCTTTTGAATCCACTAAATAGAATGTTCCCTGCAAGTTTTATAGGTTGCCATTCTGGAGTTCAGATCAGTTTGAGAAGTGAGATTATGTCATCATGTTTTCCTCAAATGTTAAAAAGCAAGCAGAGGTAACAGAGCAAAGTCTTCTGTAAATATATGTATATACACATACATGATGTAAGAATCTTGAAGGGACTTTATTAATATTAAGAGTAGCTTTGTATGGATCAATATAATTTTGACTAAACAGATGTTAAAAGTTAACTTACAAGCATAAAAAATTTGTAAAATGAGCATAAGGTTGATAATGATTCTGTCCTTTGTTTTTGTATTTGTATCCCGGATAGACATTAATTAATGACTTAGATAAAAGCACCGGGCGGTATCGAGATGAAGTGAGTCTCAAGACTGCCATCATGTCCTTCATTAATGCAGTGCTAAGCCAGGGTGCAGGAGTGGTAAGAACTTCTACTACAGTTTAACAGATATATTATTAGAAACAATTTTAAGACATCATTATGATAACAGTCTTAAAACTATAAATATGTATTTTATCATCCTTGTACTTTAGGAGAGTTTGGACTTCAGACTCCATCTTCGCTATGAATTTCTAATGTTAGGAATTCAGCCCGTAATAGATAAATTAAGGGAACATGAAAATTCAACATTAGATAGGTAAGTCAAATCTACTACCATCTGAGAGTTTGTACTTACTCCATACGTGTGGCGCAGTGCTGACCTGTGAACTACTTTTGTGTTCATAGCAAAAGGAACTTGCACCAGAATGTTGGCTCAACCCCTTCTGTTTTCATTGTAAGACTTGGTCAGCAAAGGAAGCAGCATATTGTGCAGAGAACTTAATGTGGGTGTTGGCGGTAGACCTGAGTCTGTCTCCTATCCCAGGCTTCCTCTTACTGTGTATCCTGGTCAAGTTACTCCTTCAGTCTGAACGTTAGTGCTTTTATGCTTGTAAGAGATGGTGCAAATGATGATGATCGTAATGACAGTTCTCTTCTCCCTCTGTTGAGGAAAAATTGGCCATAAAACCCGTGGAATCCCTTAGTGGTTTTGGTAGGCATTCTGCAGTTGTTGATTTGAATTTCTTGGTTATGTTTTCTCGTTTGTAGTCACTTTGCCCTTCGTAAGATAGGCGCTTTAGCGCCCACATTTTTCCGTCCATCACTCTTCTTCCTTCCTTCACTCCTCTGTGCTCCTCTCCCTGATACTCTGTCAGAAATACTCTTGCACAGACCATTTCCTCAGCTTCTAAAGATCTTTGACAGATGTCCAGGTTCCCTGTTCCTTTGTTCCCTGCAGAGAGACCTTCCCCAACTCTTGGGTCTATTTACTTTATTTCCCATTATTTTCCATTCCCTCTACCCTGGTGTATTTGCATTCTTAAACTTCTTCACTACCAGTGTGTAAATATGTAATTGGGGTTTAATAAGTACTTGAATGAATAATGAAAGATAGGAGCATTTCTTTTGCAATATTTAATGGCAAATCAAATGTAGGTATGTGGGTCTTTCTGTAAAGGGAGTCCGTGAAAGAAATCTGGACTTGATTAGATTTGATTAACACTTACTAATTTAATAATGGTCTCCTATGTGCTATGCACACTAGGTTTGTAAAATTTTCTCTTCTTGTGATCTTACTTAGTCAATATATTTTTTCTTTAAAAAGAACATAGTTAAATCAAGACATTCACATTTCTTCACCTTGTTTCCTTTAGAGCTGCCTCTGAAAGTTGAGGAAAGACCTTGGCGTTAATGTCCCGAGTCTGAGGCGCTCCTGTTCATCGGCTGTTACAGTCTCAGTTTTTCTTTAATTATCTTTCAGGCATTTAGATTTTTTTGAAATGCTCCGAAATGAGGACGAGCTAGAATTTGCCAAAAGATTTGAACTGGTATGTATGCTTTGATTACTTGACTTCTCAGCTCACAGAATTTGCCCCTTGAAATGACACTGTGCAGTTGACACGGACCAGTGTGCCTATGAGCAAAATCAGAGCTCTGTTTTGTTACCCAAATGGCAAGATTAGTGTTTGCCTTGGATTTACTTTCCTTACCTTGAGGAGACTGAGCTGTCTCTGAGTTTGAGTGCTTATCTTAGATTTGTTTTTCTATCAAACAGGTTCACATAGACACAAAAAGTGCAACGCAGATGTTTGAGCTAACCAGGAAGCGGCTGACACACAGTGAAGCGTACCCTCACTTCATGTCCATCCTGCACCACTGCCTCCAAATGCCGTGTGAGTGTTTGTGACTCACCTGGGTGTGGCGCAGTGCGTGCACCTCGTCCTCGGGGCCGGCTCCAGACCCGTGCTGATGAGAGTGGGTGCGCAGCAGGGTTGCCAAGCCTCAGCTTCCTGACAGTCCGTGTCTCTACATTGTTTAAGGAGTGTTAAATTCTCGAAATAAATTTACTTTTATTTCAAAATAAATATGTGCCTTATAGCATATTGATAAAGAGATAAAGAGTATCTCTCAAATAAACCGGCATCACGTGTCAAGATTCTCCGAACTTTGGGAAGCAGTGATGCGGGGGCTAGAAACACCGTTCTGGTTCTGTGGCTCTAAAGGATGACCACTGTTGAAAAATACTCATCCTGCTTTCCAAGCAGCTTGAAGACTTTTTTCCACCATTCTTTCTCTTTTTAGACAAGAGGAGCGGCAACACTGTTCAGTACTGGCTGCTACTAGATCGAATCATACAGCAGATCGTTATCCAGAATGACAAAGGACAGGACCCTGACTCCACACCCTTGGAAAATTTTAATATTAAAAATGTCGTACGAATGTGAGTCTCTTCCTTTTCTACTGCCTGTGAGATAATGACAGTGCAGTAGACTTATTTTTATCCTATTTCAAAGTTAACAGCGGGGAGAGCTGAAGTGGTCCAGGGGTCAAATATGAGTTACTTTACAAGCACATGTAATATATCTCAGCAGCATCTGGGTTTAAATGTGTTTCAGGCATGCACTGAGGGTTTTCTGTCCAGTAGACTTTTTGTAATGGGTACTCTTATAACTTTTATACAGGTTGGTTAATGAAAATGAAGTTAAGCAGTGGAAAGAACAAGCAGAAAAAATGAGAAAAGGTAAATGATGAGGACTTGACGGGAGAAGATGCTGTGTTGCTGGTTGTTGGGTGACCATCTGGAGAGAAGAGGGCATGTCATCAGTGATTGGATGGCCCTGCTCTCTGTGTCTTGAAAATTTGCACTGACGCTTCTTGTTGCATCACGTAGCCTTTCTTTTTCCACGTCTTAAGCACATTTTGCATTGGTTTTTTTCAGTAAAGCTATTTTAGTTGGCATGCGGATTCTCAAAGATTTTATCCTTTTATTATAATCATGTAAATGTTTTGGGAAAGCTTGTAATAGTTATTGTTCAGTTTTTTCCATTGATTTAAATTTTCTTAACTTCAAATCATCCGAACCCTTCCTTTGCACCGTAACTACTTTTTAAAACACAATAGGGCTTAAGAAGTGTAATAAGGCGTGCTAGGTTCAGCCAGCATTTTAAGAGAGAAGCACTGGCCACTTGGTTTCGGCAGCCCAGTTTTCTCCGTGACCTTAATTTGCCACCAGTCATAAAGAGAGAAATGGGCAAAAACTCAGCGGCCCTGGCAGAGATACGTGCTCTCAAACCCCACAGGCCAGCTTCTAGCATTGGATACATCTTTGATGCTGTCAGTCAGCAGCAGCTGCAGTAGCGACATCTGTGTTCTCACGGTGTCGGCCACTCAGACGTTTATAGCTTTGCTCTTCCTACAGGATATTGGCAAACTAAGGGCCTCTTGTGAGAGCGGTCATACTCCGGCCACCGCTCTCTCACCACGCTGGTTAACTGACTTCCTTCTCCTTGTGCAAGTTGTTCACTCACAGCCATCGAAACACAATAGCACTCGTCCCAATATTTCATGTGTTGAGAAGAATGTCCGAGAGACGTCGTAGCGCTTCCTTTCCTGTCATCACGTGTGTCCTTTGCCGTTGAGCAGAAAAGCAGGGCCACCACTGACAGCGGGCCATACCAAGTATGAAATGCTGCTGGGTTAGTGCTCCTCACAGGTATCCACATTGCTCTCAAATAAGTGGGGCTGCACAGGCGTCTTGTAAGTAGTCCCAGGAAGTGCTGTGGGAAGTGCAGAGACATTAGCTAGAGGTGAGGGTGAAGAGAGTAAACCACGGAGAAATGGCCGGTGAGCGGATGTTTTAGGGAAGTATTGTACTCTAAAGCATGCAGCCTTGAGTCGGAAAGGGCACTTGGGACATCAGATTTGCAGCCGTTCAGTCTTTACTCGGCAGATACTGCTGTGCGAGGTACTGTGCTGGGCTCTGGGTGTGATTCTCAACCCTGCCCCGCCCTCGCTGATCACTTGGAAAGGCTGTGTTATGTGCTCTCTTCTCCCCCAGTATTCTTTGCTGCGGTGAGGATTAAGCCTCACCGCATGGGGTTATTGTGAAGACAAAAGACTAGTTGAAGAGAAGGATGTCAGCATGGTGTCCAGCACGTTCTAGCTGCGCAATAAAGAACAGCAACTGTTACAAGGTTCAGGTGGTGCAGGAGAAGATTGCCAAGGTCAGGGGAGGGACAGGGTGGTTTAAAAGGTAGTCATAGGTAGAGCGTAAGAGAGGAGAGATTATAGATAAAAAGAATTCTTTTCTAGAAGCTTTAGGTAGCCACATTACATTCAGGAGGGCACATGCTAATAATTAGCCAGAGTGGAGGCTGGGGAGAGGCAAGGAAATTCCATGGACCGGAAAGACAGAATATTTGGGGGAGAATTCTCTTCTGTGCATAGCACTCCCAGAATGTGTTCAGTTAAAGCTTAGCAGATGATGGTAAATAGATGTAATCTGTGGGAAGAATCTTTAGGCTGGAGCTTCCCAAATGTGATATCAGGATCCTGTCAGGAGCATTTAAAAATCTCAATTTCCTACTAAGCCCTGCCCCAACCTATAGAACAGACTCTTGGAGCAGGGTCCAGGGGCTCCCAAAGTGTTGACTTCTCATGTGGCTCTGAGGCTCAGTAATATTTGTCAAGGGCCAGTAACCTGGGAGAGGAAGGAAGTCCTAGTTTCCCAGTTGTCAGTGGGGGCTGAGAACATGGTTCAGTGCTAAAGCACTTGCCCAGCATGTGCAAGGCCCTGGGTTTGATGTCTCACAGCAAAGCGGGGAAAATATTGTCAGTGGGGTTTGAGATGGAGATAAAAGACAGAAAAAGGGATACAAGCATTTTTGTGATGTGGATCTGAAGAAGTCAGATATCTGAAATGGTGGAGACGAGCTCCTGGTTATCTTAACTCCAAGGCTAATAAAACCCAAGGATTTTAATGGCTTGAACCCCTTGCTACAAATTCTTATTCTAGGGGGACACAGAAGAGAGAAGGTTGGAGACAACAAGAATTTAAAATGTGTTTCAAATTCAGAAATAGAGACCAGCTCTGTACAATTCAACCTCAGTGGGTTATGTCTCTAGTGAATTTATTGTTATAAAAAGAATAAGAATTGGGGCCAAGTATTTGAAATAACAATCTGCAGCCAAAACTTCATTATTTCTCTTTCCCAAAGCTCCTCCCTCCTGTCAGGAAACTTTATTTACTGGCAATGTGAATAAGCATTATGCTAAACCAAACGTCTTGTTCCATTGGAGTAGGACTAGGGAAGTCAGTAAACCCACAGCTGAGAGCTACTGTTTTTCTTCCACATTATTGTGATTCTCATGCTCAACCAACACTACTGCCCTTAGGATGCGTAATACTGAGATGGTAACATTTTCTTTCACAGAGTGTTAATAATCGCTTGCCGAAAGCAGGAAGGGCTTCTGCTAGCCTTCTAAGGGGACATGGCGGTGTGCAGACCAGTGCAGGGTCTGGCGACAGCTCCCCCTCACGGCGCAGACTCCTCCTTTCACCTGCACACCGGCCAGCAAACCTTGCTCATCCACGCTTAACTTTTCCCGTCCCATTTCCGATTTGTGACATGGGGCTTCTCTGGTATTTATCTTCCCTCGTGTGGCTAAAGGGCCATTGCTGTGATGGGATTCTGAGTTAGCGGTCAGACAGGCACCATGCCCTCCCACAAGCAGCTGCTCCGACTTGTTCGTTTGTAGGGTCCCTTCAGAATGTCGCTAACGAAGCTGTTCATCAGGAGCCCTCCAAGCAAGGTTCTGCTTGGCCCCGGAGCAGCCCCCTCGAGTGGGAAGCAGGCATAGCACTGACCTGACGGGAGCCCACGTTCTCTGCCGTCCCCCTCAGTCAGTTTTCCTTTTCAGAGCGAGTGTTTCAGCTTGGCAGAGCCTCCTGTTCTCATATCCGATTGTTCTCATGCATAGAGCACAATGAACTACAGCAGAAATTGGAAAAGAAAGAGAGAGAGTGTGATGCCAAGACCCAAGAGAAGGAAGAAATGATGCAGACTTTAAATAAAATGAAAGAGAAACTTGAGAAGGAGACGACCGAACACAAGCAGGTCAAGCAGCAGGTGGCGGACCTCACGGCCCAGCTGCACGAGCTCAGCAGGGTGAGTGAGGCTGCGGGCTGGGCCTCCCTCGCCGTCCTCCGCCTGCAGTCGCACCCTCGGCTGGGAAAGAGTCCCGAGCGGCCCGACTTGCTCCTCCACCGTTGGGTAATTGGGCAGTGAGGTGGTCAGGTGTCATTCTCAGCACCAGTCCTGCACTAAGCAGAGGAAACTGCCTTAGCTTCTTAACCAGTTCCATGAAACTGAAGCATATGATGGTGCGAGCAGCGAGGGATGTGACTGGTTTGCAGGCAAGCACTCCAGTGTCACACACACAGGGCCCGCTCAGCCGAGTCCATGAAGGCCCTGAGGAGGCCATCCGACCTACCAGCCCTTTAGTCCCACATCCTCAGAAGAACGGACTTCTCTGTAATGTGCACTCAAAAACACCCAGTGAATTCTCTTCTCCACTGACCTCTCTCTTATTTTTATTTTTTCAGAGAGCCATCTGTGCTTCAGTCCCAGGAGGACCCTCACCCGGAGCCCCAGGAGGACCCTTTCCTTCCTCTATGCCCGGTTCCCTCCCCCCGCCACCCCCGCCTCTGCCTGGTGGAGCCCTCCCTCCTCCACCCCCTCCCCTCCCTCCAGGAGGCCCTCCCCCTCCCCCGGGGCCTCCTCCCTTAGCGGGGATCATGCCACCTCCTGGGGCTCCCGTGGGCCTGGCCCTCAAGAAGAAAAACATTCCTCAGCCCTCAAACGCCCTCAAATCCTTCAACTGGTCCAAGCTGTCTGAGGTAAGCCTTCCTTCACATTTTCCCACAGAGGGGTAGCATCAGCAGCTATGTGTGTCCTCACCGAGAGGGACACAACCCTGGCCACTAAAGAGTTTGTTCTCCAGCCTGGAGACGCAGGAGCCTCACTAACTTATGAAATAAAGTCATGTTGTTTGAAACCAGCTCACATTAAACATGTTGTAGGATGAAAATTTTAGGATAGTAGCACTTTTTAGAAAATAACGATGCCTTTTCTTTTTGTGTGTAACTATAAACCACAGAACTTGTTAACTTGGTGTTTCTAGAACAAACTGGAAGGAACAGTATGGACTGACATTGATGATACAAAAGTCTTCAATATGCTAGATCTTGAAGACCTGGAAAGAACTTTCTCTGCCTACCAAAGACAGCAGGTAATAGCATGTGCTCCCCAGATGCCAGAACTTTTTAAAATCATGCCCTTATGCATGATCGCTGGGCCATCTGCCATAACTATGCTGTGGTAAGCATCGGTCCTAAGCCGTTTGGTCTAGCCTGGTGTGTTCCAGCAAGGCAGCTTGGTACCCGTTGGTACGTGTGTGTGCAGGTGCCTGTTGCCTTGTGTGTGAGCAGCTGAATGTGTGTTAGCTCCCCTTGGGAAGCCCTATGCTGTGGTATGTGTTCAAGCGCTTGACTTACTGGTGGAAAGACTTCTGGATATTATTATCACTATGCTTAGTCATGATGGATCACTAGGAAAAAATACTGATAGGGGAGTTGCATGACTTACACTGTCACCTCATAGTATTTGCTTCTGAAGTCATTTTGGTTTATCTGAGTTATTTAAAAAATACATGTCACATAAGTACTACAAGAACAGAATGCTTTTGGAAATAGAGGGGATCTTTAGAAGGGTAGGGCTGGTAAATCACTACAACGTGGCAGTGACCTAGAACCACGAGAAGCTTTAAATACATGTCCTGAGCCTGACAGACTGAGCATTGGGGTTGCAAAGCTGGAACAGGTGTGCATGTGGCCCTGCTGCTCACAGGACCAGGAAAGCTACTGAAAGGCGAGCGAAGCGTTGGCCGGGGTAGCAGGAACCAGGCCTTTGGTACCTGCTGGCTACCCGTGTTGAGGAGGCCAAGCAGGCGCATCGTGTGAGCCCTGCCACGTTCTTGAGGTCTTTCACTCCTCCAGAGGCCTCTTAGCAGAGAAGAGGTCACAGCAGGGTGGCTGGTACAGAGAACTCCAGAAGAACGAAGAAAAGGCGGGGTCCAAGCAGTCTACCAGGGCCCCGGGAAATGGAAAACCAAACCAGTAGCATGAAGGAAAAGATTCATGTGGAAGGATGACTGAAGGAGCAGAATGGCGATGAGGGGGCACTGTGTCTCACACAGGAAAACGAGTGCTGGACAGCTCCACAGGGGCTTTCCTAGAGCTGTTCTGGGGGCGCTTAATCATGTCCAGGGTGCAGCATCTGCCAGCAAGCACCACCCTTCCTGGGTGGCTCACTTGACTTGGTTCCCAAGGAAGAATGTCTCAGAAAGGAAATGCTAGGCACCGAGAAAGAAGGCGGTCTGCGGCCGGGAGAGAAATAAAAGCAAAGGGAACTCTTTTCAACTTTCAAGATGACCTGTAATGCATGTGGCGTAGGTTGGGAGGGTAGTATTTGGCCAGAATATTCTACCCTACGAGAAGTAAACCTTCTCCCCTGTGCCTTCTGTGCTGGTTTAATAACGTTTGAAAATAAAGGTAATTGCCTACTGTGGTGACATGAAGCCAGGAACAAGAGCCTGCAGTTGGGCCCCCCCGTGAGTAAGGGAGCAGCAAATAAAAGACAGGGAGGAAAAAGAAGGCACGGCATTGTCCCACAGAAAACAAGCCCCCCGAGCTCACAAGGGACAAACAAAGCGTGTGTTCAAAGTCTTCATCCTGCAGGTGCCCTGGCTAGACTCATCCTTGGTTGGACGCAACATGTCTGTCTGTCTGTGGCACTCTCACCCATCCCAGAAGGTCTCCCCGGGCCCTCAGCATGAAGTCATGGGACACTTTAGGAAATGTCCTAGTAATTCAGATAATCTTCTGACCTGCTTATGTGTCCCATTGCTTTCCCACTCCGGTTTCAGTTGCTCATCCTAATCCGCACTGGTTACCTTGGGTGAAGATTCGGGAATTTAGTGAGGTCCATTAAAGGACGGGAAACAGCAGTGATTCCAGATGATGTTACTCAAGCCCAAGCTTGTGGGTTGTGTTTGTTATGAAGGCAGGTGGTTGAAAGACCAAAGTTTACAAGACTCATAATTAACTGGCTTTCAGCAGAAGGTACAGAAGGATGCTGCCAAAATGCTCCAGGACAAGTATGTGGACAGTCTCAAGAGCTTTTGGAGATAGGACTGCAGAAAGCCCAGCAATTGGGCAATAGTCTCCTAGCAACCAACACTGTGTAGGTAATCAGCAGTCATTCCAGTCAGGACAGACCGGATGTTTCAGTTGCGCTTCACCCTCAGTAGGCTGCTAAGTAGAGTGGGTGGTGACCCTGTTTCCAGCAGCACTTCCTGAAGAAAAATTTCAGCACACCTGCTCAGCGTAATTCAAGTGTCTTCCCCTTTTACCATAAGCCTTGGAGATAAGAATTTTTAGGCCATAAATCTATTTTCTAAATGAGGGCAATGTGAACCATTTCGTTGAATTTACAAAATGTTAGAAGCCACAAAATCAAGATACAGATGTTCTAATTGGAATCTGGAGGGCAGAGTATAGCAGACAGTGCCCATCACCAAACATCCCTCGTCTCATGTTGACCGCGTCAAGGCCGCACATTTTCCTCTTGGGCTTGGCAGTGCTTTGCGTCATTGTCACCCACTTAAACCGTTCTCTTTTCTACTCCCAAGTGAACGCCGGGAACCTATTTTTTTTTCCGTGGTGTCTCCTTTGTCCTCCCCAGAGTGACGAAACCCTGGTCAAACTCTCTGGACTTCAGCCAGTTGTTCAGCTAGGTAAATTTTTCAGAGAGGCAAAGAACACACAAATACCATCACCTGCACACCTACAGTAGGAACACTACACAGAGTAAGATTTTGAGAAAGCACAACAAAATCAGACTAGTGTAATTTAAATGAGGAATGACTGTGAATATATATACATACATGCATGAGATGTAAACACACTTATATACCTACATAAATGTAGACACATTTATATACATTTACATACCTATTACATAGCTATATAAAATATGTCCATTTGATTTGAGAAATATCATTAAAATCAGATATTTATATTATTTGCTTTGTCTATAAAGTACTTCAAAATATTCAAATGCACTAAGCTGTTATGCAGGCCACCATGTAACTTAAAGTATAAAAACAAAGTTGAAAAAAATGTGTAAATGACCATAATATGGACTAATAGATGATGATCAGTAGTAAGTACACACTATATTTTTGGTGCCGAGCATGATATACATACTTCTCAGTCTTATCAACCTTAAAACTCAGTTCTCAAGAGTTCTTGTACTTTTTTGTTATTTAATACTCACCCCCAACTCTGTGGGGAAATTTTATTTCTATATTACAGATAATAAAAATATGACTCAGTGTGTATTCGTCT
The DNA here is from genome assembly GCA_004026905.1 of Hystrix cristata. Taxonomy (NCBI): domain Eukaryota; kingdom Metazoa; phylum Chordata; class Mammalia; order Rodentia; family Hystricidae; genus Hystrix; species Hystrix cristata. The sequence continues at coordinate 8,457 of PVJO010004448.1, read as the reverse complement.
CCCAACAGGTGACACTCAGGACTATAAAGTGGCATAATTCATAGTTTCTCTTTGTTCTTTGTCCATGGTTTGATTTATTATGAACAGCAGACTTTGTAGAGGATTTTCTTTAAATTCAGTTTTAAGAACATGCTCACTCTTATTTAGAATCTTTTTCTAGTGCATATATCAAAAGTGTGGAGAGCTGATTATGTAAGCTTATGTGCCACATGAAATGGAATTTAATAGCATGCCATTATTCCCATTTGCATTCCAAAAGTTCATTTGAAAGTCAATTTCTTGAATTCAAGAACCCTTTTTCCCCATTGAAACTACATTATACATGGTTTCCAGGTCAACGACGAGAGATGTATTTTAATACAAAATGTGAGTGTAGCACGTTGCATAGAAGTAGTATTTCAGATACAGTTAAACAGCATTAATATCTGTTTTATCAGGAGTTTTCACCCTGCTGTGCTGTGAATTCATTCCTGCCTGTCCACACAGCTAATGGAGGCAGGCGTGGCAAGAGTACTCTGCCTGCCTATAGCGAGTCCCAACTCCGAGACAGCAAGGAGCCAGCTTACGGGCTCTTCTTCCTTCTGCTCTTTTCTTAAGGTCAGCCCTGCATTCATCAGCACCTAGTAGAACATTTCAGAGCCTCTCCACTCTGATTTAGGGAACAGAAGATAACTACTGTCCCAGCTACAGAATTCATCCCCTGTTGCTAATGTGTAATATATGTCATTTTGGGAGGTCCCTTTTGGAACATTCTGTAGTATCTTTTTTAAATAAATGGTCAAAGCACTTTCCTTTTTTATCTGTAATCTGATTTGCACCCTGAAAAACTGTATTATTTAGAATATTCGTTTCAACAATCTTGGTCTGTAGCCTTGGCATATGAAAGCAGAAGAAAAAATTGCGAATAGTTGCTGTCTTCAGACCAAAATGCTGGAAGTTCTATAACTGGGCTACATGGTGAGAATTAATCCAGGTTTTTACTAGTTTTTATCAGATTTACCAAAGTAGTTCAACCTCAAAAAAATGAAGAATCATTCCTACAAGTAGTATCATTTTCCATGAAGTGTCCAGCCATTACTCCGTGAGAACCCTGTTTATAGCAGTCTGTCAGCACTAGTTTCTCAAAGTTTAAGTGCTAGTTTCCTACTTACATTCTAAATCCTAAGCCCTTCACCAAAAATGTGGAAAAATCAAACATTCTGTTAGGAGGAGCCAAATATAAGTGATTCTATCATATTTGACTTGAGCCAATTAGAAGTATCTTTTTACATTTTTTTTTCTGATTTTTGAGTGACTATTTCAAGGTTTCAAAAAGTTGTTTCTTGAAATTAGGCCTGGAAGCATTGTGATTTCAAACATGTCCTATCTAATGAAACTCATAAACCTTGTGGTTTTATTTATAATATGCTGATGAATAGACCATTAAATAAGTGGATCTTTAGGCTGGCAGTTAACCACACTCTCCCATAGTGTTCTTCATCCTTACCTCTGGACAGATGAGATGCGTTACTTACCATTAACTGTTGCACTTAGCGCCCCTACTGGTCGCAGATGGGAGATCCTGACCAGCTCTTCTGCGACTCAGCTGAGGAAAAAAACAAAAGGGCAATCAGTGTCCTCAGTGGTCAGTTTGAAAAATAATTGTGTCAGATAATTACTTCTAGGTATCGAGTTCATAAATATGTCCAGTACTGTATAAGATGCTTTACATACATCATCACATTTAATTCCACAATTATATTCCAGTGGTTAACACCATTTGACAGATAGAGAAACTGAGCCCCAAGTCACACGTCCAGGAGGTGATGTCCAGGAGGTGACAGCTGCCTGGTTCCAAAGCACAGCACCAGTGCCGGAAGTCAGAAGGCTTAGTTACATGACAGTGGAAACAAGATTTGCCGGAGAACTTCTAAAAGTTTCTTCTTTGAAGGCCCGATAATGAGAACAGCATCTAAATTCAAGTAGTACCTTTCTCTTTAAAAGAAAAAAAGAGCCATCAAGATGACCTCATGCAGTTCGTTTCACCAGAGGCCGTTCTGCCCTTGAGGGAAACTGCTTTTACAGGAAGTCCTGAAGAAGGTCAGAGTAGACAGCACAGTTATAATAGGGACAAAAGAAAACGGGGCTATCGGAAGGGAAGAAACGTTTCTTGCGGTTATCAACTTAGTTTTCAAACGCCACGCTAGAAGAGCAGTCCTGCTTGAATGGGCAGAGCAAGGGGCAGGCACGCTCTGTTTCCCACCGGAAGAATGATGCGGAACAGCTCGTCTGTGTCCGATCGGCGTCGCCAGTGCTGCCCAGACCAGCGAGACCTGAAGGACTCTGCTGAGCAGATGCTGGTGGCGTGAGCTGTTGGCCCAAAGCTGGGGCGTGTTTCGCACACCAAGGCTTTGTTCATTCCAGCACCACAAAAATACGCAATGAAAGCTGTCACTTTCTCACCACCTGTCAATTACTTCTTTCGCCTCTTCACCCCGAATCTTTTCTAAAAAGAATTTCAAGAGCCACTGAAGGCTGCACAGCTCTGAGCCACTGATTGCCTCTTAATTACCCAGTCTGTCTTCCCCCGCACCTGCTGTGCACCTCCCGGCTGTGTTTGGACCCTCTGTGGGTGTGGACTTGTCTTTTCTTAATTCTTTCTAATGATATCAGAAGATAGAAGATTGCTTCCATCCGGCCCCCCCAAAAAAACTGTAACAATGAGAAGAGTTTTCTCTAGTGATGAACTTGTTACTTTTTTGTTTCAACTAAAAATCAACATGTTAAGTAACTGAAGGCCAGTGTTTTGTTTTGTTTTTCCAGAGAGGATTTGTTGCTTTTCCAGCTGGGGGCTTGGTGGAGTCTCTTAAGCTTTTTTCTTTTCTAAGTTTAATTTGCCACCATTGAAAACTATGAAGAGCAAATGTCTTTCACTGCCCCATTTGCTCTGTACCGTGTTCTTCATTGTCTCTTTGGCCAGACTCTGTCCTCATCATTAACTCCCGCTGTGACTGTAGGGCTCAGACCATCTCCTCCCCTGCACCACTGACTTCCCTGACTGCTTTGACCTCCCCCCTTTGCTGCTGTAATTTCTGAACCACGTGTATCTTCTTTGCCTTTTCCATGCCTCTGCCCTGGCTGTAGGATTTCTTTGTGAACACTCACTCCAGGCAGGTAAGTGTGCTACTCCGTATGCCTTGCTTGACAGAACTCCGCAGCTCACTCTGAGCTTGGAATTTCTTGATTGTCCTGTCGTTACTGTCATTTAGATCATGTCATTCCACATCCAGTTTCAACTCTTAGTGGAGGGCGTACAGATATGCCTGAAATCTCAGCACAAGAGACATCACACATTTGACCGCACAGTGCCTTATATCATAAATTCCATGTTGCTTTTGTTTCCAAACTATCACATAGGTTTACATACATTCGCAAAATGCCATAATCCATTGTTAATTGAGCCTGATGCCTGATGAAGTCAAACTTGCTATTTATCAAGTCAGGCTGTTTTTTCACCTTGAACTCTCTATTATAAGATTTCTAACATGCAGTTAGGTGTTTCTGGATGACTGTTCCGTGCCTGCTCCACTGTATTCATGTCAGCCATCATTGCTCCACACAGCAGCAGGACATGCCAGCATTGTTTGTGAATTCAGGTACCTGAACTAATGTCTTGGACTGTGCCCCCCTTCAGGCTGCAGGCTCCAGGGTGACCAAGGCGCCATCTGGCCTCGGGGGCTTCATGCTGCACAGGACGATGTTTGGGAGGTCTCACTCTGCCGCCCTCCCGAGTGTGCGGGGTGCCACTGGTTCTGGGGTGAATGGGGCTGCGAATGGCTGGGGCAGCGCTGGCCAGCCTCTGCTGAGCTTGGTTCCTAGTGACAGCTGTCCTGTCTGCTGTCCATGGGGATTCGGGGGACAAAGGGCGGCGTTGCTTACTGGTACTTTGTGCAGGCAGAGCCTCTTGAACTCGGAAACGGTTTGTTCTTCCAAACAATATGCTTTCCCAAATGTGGGCAGTCGGTTCTTCTTCCTAGTCTGTCTCTTTGCCGACTGGATGGTAGCCTGTATGTCAGTCTTGCCACCTCCCTGCGCTCCCACCACACAGGCTCAGCTCAGCTTGTGTGTGCGTATGGAAGATGGAAAGGAAACGCGTCTGAGGTCTGAATGTCACTGTTAGACTGATGGATTTCTCTGTGCTCTTTCAGAAAGAAGCAGATGCCACCGACGACACACTGAGTTCCAAGCTGAAAGTCAAAGAGCTCTCGGTGATTGATGGTCGGAGAGCCCAGAACTGCAACATCCTTCTGTCGAGGTATTGTCAGTGTTGAGCCGACTTTTCTGTTATGTGGCTCAAAAACATGTTCGCTTGTCACGTCATGTTGAAAGCAGCCTGCCGAGGGTCAGGTCTTTGGGGCCCTCTGTTTTGGGTGTGGAGGACCCTTGGTGCTTACCCCCATACCGGTATCTATTGGAGCTGGATGCTGCCTCTCACAGGTTTGGTTTCCACAGACTTCTTAATGTAAAAGTGCAGTACTGAAATCAGCTTTTTCTTCCCAGAGGCCTGTAAAATAGAGTTGCCCTCTATTTACACTTCTTGGCAGTAGAAATATTTTAGTCTTTCAGTAACAGTCAGAATGAAGGCGCATGTTGATGGGTCCTTGTTTTATTTTGCTTTCTAATATCACCTTTTTATATTTCAAGATTATATGATTTCATGCTCTTCTGGGACATTTTTATGGCTAAAATGATATAAATCTCAAACATCGGTGAAATGTTAATTCGTCTGCTTCAGCGGTGGTTCAGAAATCTTTCTCATAACTAGTGAACCATCCAGGGCTTAGAACTTGAAAAAAAGAAAGGAAATTGTGAGCCTGGAATCTGATTGCAGCTTCAGGTAATGTTGTCAGGTCATTCTGGGCACTTCAAGTAGCTTTTCTGTATCTGGTTTCTCTGAAAGGGACTTCCCCATTAGACAGAGGAACCTAATGCTTATGAGGTGCATGAAGATGTAAAGAATGCTGAACGTTGAGGCCTTAAAGATAAGTTACATTCTGGAAGGAATGTTGTGTATGCATTGAGGCTGGTGTAAGGTGATTGTCTTTCAGGGAGAGTGAAGAGGGAAAGTAGTAGACCTTATTACTTAAACGGTCTGAGACTGAGTTTCTTTTAACACAAAGAGCTGCTGCTTGGTTTTCAGCATGGAAGCTTGATTGTTGGCCAGATACATATTACTGTAGGGAGCAAATGTGGCTTTTAGTGAAAGAGAAATTGAGCCTTAGTGAGATCTCTAAATTTTAATGCAACTTGTAAGGTAACACGAACCACCCTGTTAACATTTCATTTCTGCTCTAGCTGGAAGCTATGTGAATGGTCAGGCTCTGTATTTATTCTGACTTTTGCTCCATGAATCCTGTTTAGTTTAGATACCTGTCTGCCTTAGGAAGACAAAAGAAAAAATAATTCAAAAGTCTCATGTTTTTCTTCCACAATGTATATGATTTGTTTTGTTGCCCTTTTACAAATAACATTCTTAACTGCAAAATTAAATGAAGTTTTGGGAAAAGTTGTCTTTGTTTTTTGGGTTGTATTTGTTCTTGGTTTTCTGTAATTCTGAGACTTTCTCCCTGTACTTTGTGCGTTTGTAGTCCAGGTAAGCCTGTTAGAGCAACTTGACAAAGGGAGCTAATCACTCTGGATTTCTCTAGTGTTGAAATGCTCCTACAATAAAAACTGCGACCTGGTTCCTCATAGTCAGATGACTCCCAATGCTAAGTGCCCGCCAGGGTCATTACACTCACTATAGATAAGGTCAAATTTCCCACTCCATTATTGAAGAAATTATTTCATATTTGTGGTGTGTAATGCCCTGTTACCTCAAAAGTGTCAGAGCATAAGGTGACTTCGAACTTGTGTCTGAACTCTCTCTCGAAGACAAGTTTAAGAACTTGTATCTGTTAGATTATCTATGAAAGTCCAATTTAATGAACAAGTGTTATTATAATGGACACACCTGAAAAGGCGCATGTGGGTAACAGAGTACTGTCGCGTCCCCCTTGCCTGTTGTTAGTAGTGCCCCGTTCATCCACCCAGGTCCCAGGACCATGTCCTGTTTTCGCGTGGTCCTTGGTTGTTTTACTCTCCTGTCAGGAAAGCGCACAGCCGACATCTGAATTGTGCTGTGGTGAAAGTGAAAGAAATTAGGCTGATTTAATTTTAATTTGTATTTTATTCTGTCTTTTAGCTGGTTTGGAGTTTTTCATTCTTCTCTTTTCATTGAGAATTTGTCCATTAGTGTGCACACAAGGGAGATAGAGGCTCGGGGCAGAGAAAGAGTGTGTAAAAGTGCATTTGATGCCTGTTTCTAGACAGTCACCTCTATGGTGCATGTATTTTCCGGCACTGCTGGATGCAGTAGTAGGACTTAGCAAAGCGTAAGAGAGTGTTGCTTCCTTTGAAAACTCAAAGCTGACTGCAGAAGGAAAATATTGGACAGGTGAGAAAACATGAACAGTTCCGGGATGGCACTGGCCTGACCCGAAGGACACGGGGAGGCCAGCCAGTGAGAGAGGGCCACAGTGTCCCAGAGAGTGCACCTCGGGGCAGGCCCTGCTAGGGTGGCGTGCATGCAGCGCTGGAGAGAGCTGGTGGGTGCCTGCAGCGGGGTGTCAACTGAGCGAATGGCAGCGGTGTCTTGAGATGCGTGTCTTGTGCCTTGACAAGGGCACGTGTCAGCCAGGGTCACACCCTGGCCTCCTCTTCTATAAAAGGGACTTGAAACTAGGAAAGTCCTCCTTTTGCAGCAGGCTTGTGGAGATGGGCCCTGGTGCGTGGGAAGCCCCTGGAAGGGCACCTCCACGCTGCGGCTGCTCAGCTACCGGCCTCTCTGCGTCCACGGGATCAGGAGGTAGTACCCTTTTTTCAGGAGGCGAACAGCGTTTGCTCAAACGAGGTTAGAAAGCTGGGTGCAAAGGGAACCTCGGGTTCTTTCTGTTATCCGGGGGAGACCTGAGGAGGGACAGAGCGGAGAGGGGGGAAGAAGCCCTCACAGGACTTGGGTCTGATTTTGTGCTTGGGGACAAGAACAGGAATGTTTCAAAGATGATGTCAAGATCTCCCTTTCCACACTTACATTCTTCTTTCATGCTGATTTTATTCTCAAAGGCTGGTGAGCGTCTCCCTTCCTTATCTCGTTGACTGGGAGCTTATTTTACAGCAGTCTTACTCCGAAGCCTGCCGTGGTGGAGCCCGTGGTGTGTCCCTGGGCTGTTTTCATGAGCACGTGTGTCTCAGTGTTGGGTTTGCCTTTGAAGCCCTCCTCACATGCCGTGCAAGTCAGGGCCTGGGTTAAAGGGGACCTGCCTCCGCCTTATCTAGACCGGCAGGCAGGTGGCTTTCACCTGCGGGCACGGTGGGCAGGTGTTTACAGCCTGTGGGCCAAGATCACCCGAGCCTCTCAGAAGAGGCTGGAGGAGAAACGGAGTTTGAGCAGGAGCGCTGGGGCCCAGGTGCTATGCTTTTCAGAAAGTTGGGGGGAGAGTAGAATGGACAAGATATACCTCAGAATGAGAAGCCATTAAGAACTTGTTCCTGTCTATTAGATTATCTGTTAAAATCCAATTTAGTGGGTCTATTTTCATAATAGGCCCTCAGCAGAGTAAGCAGCTTTTCTAGTGTGTATATGTGGGTGACATGTACCAGTCTAAAACTCAGACTTTCATTCCCCAAAACAGTCATCTCCTTTCAAACAAAGAAAAAAAGGAAAAAGAGAGAGATTTGGAAGCAGGTTTATACTGCAAAACGAATCCACCTAAACACACCTCTACGAAGGGCTCCACTGTTCTTTTTTCCGAACGCTCACTTGACATGGCAACTGGGGTGTCATAAACCACCAAAAACTACTTTAAAATAGAGGGATTTGGCTTAAATCCATCGAAGCAGAGCTAGGGCTGGTCTAGCCATCCCTCCTTATTTTAATTACTCCTGGATATTCCAATTCTCTCAGCAAATTTTTGAATACATGAATTGAACAAGGTAGAATTAAATGCTGTTTTAAGATGACTGGTTTGTTTCCTGTCTTGCAAAGGAAGTTGAAATAGATGTCTCAAAAATTGCCAGGCTCCAGCACGCCAGAACACTGCCGAGCTTGAAAGCAGTAAAAGGCTAGAATTGGTAGGGTCCTTAAATTACAGAGATTAGAGAATCATTCTGTGGCTGACAGATGATACTAAGAACTCTGCAGCCTATAGAACCATCCCAGAAGGCGGGGTGCCCTTCTCCCCTTTCCCCTAGGTAGAGTTTCTTTTGTCTGATCCACGTGCCTGGCGGTAGGTTGACAGGTAGATTTTCTTAAGTACTAGCCATTAACGTCTCCAGTCTCTTTGTGGGCCACGTTAAGAGAAACCAGAATTGTGGATTAGAGCTAGTATTTAGTCCAGACAGCCTCTGGGGGTTGAAGAGCGTAAATATATACAATTT